>JAFBJT010108982.1:45305-63320 GCA_016785325.1 Chascanopsetta lugubris
AACCAAACAACAAATGAACAAATGAACAAACACATGAACAAATGAGCATGAACTCAACAATAGAGTTGACAAATGAAGCAGTAAAGATGGAAGAAGCACTTCAGCAGCAGAGATTATTACCATCCATCATCTGAGCTGCATCATCGTACTCGACATGTCAATCCAGCTCAGATTAGATGGTGCAACGTGTCCGGAGTTATTCAGATAATCCGTGGAATCACTTGGCACTGAACTGAAACCCATCAGAGAGGGGCCGAGCCCAGGGGCTAATGAGAGAACCTCCACAGACCCTCGTTGGGAAGGAGGCCGTCGTTCTGCCTTCAGTCTTCGTCTCCGTGACACCGGCAGCTTTCTGTTTTCTCTCCTGCTGCTCTGCCACTCGCTGACCTTCGACCTCTCTGGACTCCACCTTCGTCCGCTGGAGTCTTTCCCGCCTCTGCTGCTGGTTGTTGTTCTCTGCTGCCGTGACTGTTTTGCTGGTGGCTCACTTTGCAGTTAAAGGACCAGTATCCACACGGCCAAGCACCCACTGCTGTTGAGGACACAATGACACCCAGGCAGCTGTTTTTTCGAGGTTTTGCGATATCGAATTTCTTTTGGGGACCTTTCGCAGCGTCGGCTCTTTTCTGCAAATCCAGCTCATTGAAGGAGCCTCTGCAGCTGTGCTCTGAGATCAGAGTGAACATCTCTCATTTCAAACGCTCTACAATTGTACGTCTGCAGCTTCAAAACTAGACACAGCAATTTTCCATCATCAAAACAAGGTTTCTGAAATGTTCAAGTTATTTTTCTCTCTGCAACTGGAGCTTTGAGCAGACCATCTCTGTATTCTGCTCAGGAGGTGTCTTCTTCTCTGTTTTGGGTGCACGTCTCTGACAGTGTTACAGCGCCACTCAGGCCCGGAGGCTGTACTACAGCGCTCTGTCGTTCTCGTGTCGTGTGGACAGATTTTTTTTTCAAGGACTAATCTGAAAAAGATGGTCCTCGTCTCCGTGTGGGCGGGGCCTGATTCGAATCCGGTCCTCCCTCAGTCTGGGCTCCAACATGTTGCCCAGAGGGGACAAATCCAGAGCCCATGAATGTATATTTACATGAGTGGCTCCTCTCTACGGAGGCCGCCATGTTTTTACAGCAGTAAAAGTGGACGCACTAAACATCTTTTGAGTTTTAACTGAAGTGGAGCACAGGTTCTCCTTATGCGCAGAAGAGTGAGGGTGAGCTGATGATACAACACTTCACCTCTAGAGGTCACCACATCTGACACACTGCACCTTTAAGCACCTGGACAAAGAGACACTGAGGGAGTTTCAGTTTGTGGAGCAGCTGTGAGCAGCGGTGCCGAAGACACCACTTCATTTCACCTCCTCCGCAAACACCCATTTAAAAAGTTGTTGTCATGGTGAAGTTCCAGCGGCAGACGATTCTGTTGCGTCTGTTTCGTGAGTGGAAGCATTGTTTTCCGGGCTCTGAGGCCCAGCGTCTGCCACAGATCCATCATTCCTCAGCACTCAGCCACAGCAGAGTGTAAACACAGTGTGAATCCATGGGCCATCACAGCCAGTGTCACACTATACACACAGCCTGATCAATACCCGAAGAACAGAACTCTAATACTGGTTCTGAGTTTACCGATCAGATACTACGATCTGTTCGTCTGCCGGTGGAACCTCCGCTGATGCTTTGACTCATCCAAGGAATTCACTGGGATGAACAGTCGATGGTTGTTTAGTTAAAATAGAGGATGAGGTGAGGAGTGGAGAAGCTGAGTCAACCCACGGAGGTGTGTGTGTGTGTGTGTGTGTGTGTGTGTGCATACGTGTGTGTGTGTGTGAGAGCTCGGGGACAGATGGAGCAACTCAAAGTATTTAATCACCACTCTGAGAACATGTTGTTGTTTACATTTCTGATGTGTTTATTTAATGGTTTGACTCTTGTTTGGTGTTGAATCATCTAAAGTCTCACCATGTGGCTGCAGCCTCCACACAAAGCTCGGCAGAGCGCCCCCTGTCTGATGCTGTCTGATCCAACAGGACCGTGCTGATGTGGAAACAGATTTGAATATTACGTTTTGTACGTGATGCTGTGGAACTCTGGGATGTTTCCTGCGCTGACGCTCATCATCACGTCACTGTGACTTCACACAGGCCTGTGTTTGCTTTGTCCTCAGCAACTTAAGATAAGAGCAGGAGGCAGGAGACACATCTCATCAGTCCATTTCATCTGCAAGCGGAACATGACACAGAAGCTTGTTCTTAAAGCCTTAAAGGTGCAGTGTGTACGATTTACATGGAAAGAGTTGATGTTTGCATGAGTGTAATCTCATGAAGTTATGAATTATTGTTTTCTACTTCTTTACTGTGAATTTTCCAATGTAACCGACTCGAATGCCAATTTGTATCCATTTAAAGGTGCAGTGTGAAACATTAAGGTGTAATTGTTTCCCTGTCAGAAAGGGGATATAATTGAATGATAATCATGTTTTTATAAGTTAATATTCACACAGATCTTTGAGTTGTTGTCATGACTCTAGAATGAGCTCTTTATATTGACATCAGGAGCAGCTCCTCTCCACTAGAGGGCGCCATGTCGCACCTTCATGGTTTTACAGTAGCTCAGAATGAACACTTACACTTTGTAATGTATTTCTTGACCTTTAATATAAACTATGCATCTCCTCCATGTTTGAGGGGGCGGGCTGGAAGTAGGGTTACCCAGCAGTATATTCAATTCCACAGACTTAATCATTTGGACCATCAGTGTTTGGCAGCCATGACACTTTATAGTACAAACATAGTTTCTGACTTGCTTTCCTGTTTTGTTAAACAGGAAATAAATAGAGCCTCTGACTTTCAGCAGCAAAGCATCACGGCAGAGGTCAATACATTATCTCAAAGATTTACACTGTCAAAATGTCAGTGTCATTCCCTTTTCTACCCGCTCTGACCCCGCTGTGACCCCGGTCTGACCCCGCTGTGACCCCGGTCTGACCCCGCTGTGACCCCGCTGTGACCCCGCTGTGACCCCGGTCTGACCCCGCTGTGACCCCGCTGTGACCCCGCTGTGACCCCGGTGTGACCCTGGTGTGACCTCAGTGTGACCCGGTGTGACCCTGGTGTGACCCCGCTGTGACCCCGGTGTTACCCTGGTGTGCCCCGCTGTGACCCCGCTGTGACCCCGGTGTGACCCTGGTGTGACCTCAGTGTGACCCGGTGTGACCCTGGTGTGACCCCGCTGTGACCCCGGTGTTACCCTGGTGTGCCCCGCTGTGACCCCGCTGTGACCCCGGTGTGACCCTGGTGTGACCTCAGTGTGACCCGGTGTGACCCTGGTGTGACCCCGCTGTGACCCCGGTGTTACCCTGGTGTGCCCCGCTGTGACCCCGCTGTGACCCCGGTGTGACCCTGGTGTGACCTCAGTGTGACCCGGTGTGACCCTGGTGTGACCCCGCTGTGACCCCGGTGTTACCCTGGTGTGCCCCGCTGTGACCCCGCTGTGACCCCGGTGTGACCCTGGTGTGACCTCAGTGTGACCCGGTGTGACCCTGGTGTGACCCCGCTGTGACCCCGGTGTTACCCTGGTGTGCCCCGCTGTGACCCCGCTGTGACCCCGGTGTGACCCTGGTGTGACCTATCACTTCTGATGGAATTCAGTTTTCGTTCTGCGGGGTGACTTCCCTCTGACTGTAAGAGATCCAATGGCTGCAACTGAGGGGGAAAATGGTGTGTGTGTGTGTGTGTGGGGGGCGGGGGGGGGTTATGTAAGAGCAGTGGTGCAGATATAATTGTACTTGGGACAGCTTTGCTTTGCGTGACAGTGACTTGGAGTTTGGGGAAATCTCCAACGGAGCCTCAGCTCCTTTTTTTTCTTTTTTTAAATTATATTTATTTTTTTAGTCTCGGATCAACAGCCGCTGCGGCAGCCTCTGAGCTCTGAAGCCGTCTGAGAACCACAGGCGGCTGCTGAGGCGGAGATGATTCATAGCTGCGGGCTCATTTCAATATTCATCATCAATGAATGTTTATGCAGTCATGCTCCTCACTCCATTGTCTATAGATGGGGATGCATTGATTTCAAAGAGCCGGCTGCATGCGTCAGCGATGAAAGCGATATTTTCACTCTTGGAGGTTTGTGTTGACCCCAGGAGCAACGAGGCCTGGTGAAAACCCCAAATCAGTGCAAAGTTTGGAAAGTCAAAGGCCCTGAAAATACTGTTGTGTTTTGAAAAATAACTCCAGCTGTGCATTGCCAGGAAATGATAAGAAATGCTAATGATTCTGCGAAATGAATCGCAGTGGTAGCTGATAAAGAACTGAGGTAAAAACGAAGGTCATGCTGCTGCTGCTGCTGCTGCTGCTGCTGCTGCTGAGGACGTGGAGAAAGCCAAACGAGACAATTGCTCCAACCATAACAGAAAATGATCGGTATTATGAAAAGGAAGAAAACTATGTCACGCTTGTGGCACTACTTTTTTTTTCTTTTTATCTGTATCCCCCTGTGTCAGAATTGGTTGTCAAAGAGAAGTCAAACACAATAAAGCGGCACAGTTACCAGAATCCACAGACATCAGCGCGCCATTAGACACTCGGATGAGAGGATGTGACTCAATGCAGCACTTCAGCTCCCAAATTTCCTCCGAATGAAGCCAACGGATCCTTTCGGCTCTGACTGGGAGAAAAAGAATAGAGACGAGCAAAGAGGAAATTGCATCTTTACTTGGAGTATTTTTAGGGTCATAAAGCCCCAGTCACCTGAAGGGGGGGGGGGGGGGAAGGGCAGGGGGGGGGGGGGGGGCAAGGCAGGGGTGTGATGCAAAATACGGTTTGCAAATTGGTGATGATGGAGTCCGGTCGTAAACATGTGTGGAATTTTCCCTCGGAGTGAGGAGAGAGAGAGAGAGAGAGAGAGAGAGAGAGAGAGAGAGAGAAACGTGAGGAATAGATTCTCTGGCGCTTGTTGCCGTCAGGGGAACTTGCACAGCCTCAATAACTCGACACGAAAATGGAGGAGCGAGTTTTATAAAAGACGAAAGCTCTGTCTTGTGTTTTACGCAGCCAATATCTGCGTGTGTGGCTGTGCATCATCTTGATGGAGGGAGGATGCCTCGCTCTCCCTGTCTCCGTTCCGTCCTGAAAGTACTCGTATCATTTACTGCATGTGCATAGGGAGGAATCGAAAAAAGCCTTCATCACCTGTGTGTATGTTACTCACCGGCCGGCAAAGTGATGCAAGTGCTCGGTTGTAGTGATTTTGTTTCGCGGCGTGTGGCCGGGACGGCGCTCTGAGTTATAAGACCAGGTTCTCAGTGATTGTGTGTCTATAACATCACACTGTGGTCGCTGATGTGCTGTGTGCGAGAGGTTACAGCTCACAGTGGCATCATGACTCGTATATGGCCTCTTTTTTTAGCAAAATGCAGCAGTTTTTTTTATTATTTTTTTTTTTTACAATGCAGAGGTTTAAAGGGCCTGTGTGTAGGATTTAGTGACACCCTGTGGTGAATTTGCATGTTGTAGCTGAATAGTGTCACCTCATCTTCCACCTCATTCAAACCGGACAGGGGAGCCGGGGGTAGCCTTCAATTAGCCAACCTCCGGGTCCAATAGGGAAGTGGAATGACTTGCAGTTCATGGTGTGGCCACTCGAGGTTGACTTCAAAAATGAGTCAGTCCCCACAGACTCCCATGTTAAAATGTTTTTTGGGTAAAATGGATTTAAATCCCATATTTTTATTCCACTGAGGTCTGAAATTGTGCATCAGTAAGGGGCGTGGCCTCTTGAGTGACACCTAGGCCGACCTGGCACATTCTACGAATGCTGTGACAGCGCCATTGGCCCACCGCCAGCTCTACCTGTGCTCTGCCTCTTTGCCCATGTTTGGCTGAACCAGGAAGTAGGAGGAGTTAGGTATTGGCAAGATGACCGAGGAGTGGACCACCCACTGTACGAGCCTCATTACCACTCTGCAGAGACCAATGGGTGACGTGACCTGAATCCTCTTGATGTATATTACATCACTGAGTTGAAATAAGGTCCTCTAATGCTTTGAATTGGGAAGAATCTCTGCCCGGCTCTGCTGAGAGGCCGAGACGCCTCTGTCTGCAGCAGCCCAAGGACACCGGGAGACAGACAGACAGACAGACAGACAGACAGACAGACATGCAGGAGGTGAACAGAAAGTGTAACACCCACTTCAAACAGCACTCTCCCTCTAATCCCCCTCCCTGCTCTCAACCATCTCACGGTGAGAGCGTGGCGCTGACAGCGAGACACCGACACTGCTCCGGCTCATCTGGGCTTTCCTGGAGACAGACGCAGGAGTGAGAGACCGGAGAGGCAGGAAATCATTGACTCGGGGGAACAGAGGGAACAAGGAGGAGCAGGAGAGCCTGGTTCACTTTAATAAACCCATCGTCTGCTGACATGTATGTGCTATTTATATATAGTATATATACTTTTTCTTTTTTTACAAATACCAAACATAATGATAATGTTATTACGTCGAATTATATTTCACATTGTAACAACGCTGTTAAACCTTTATTCTCATTTATTTACCGGTACATTGCCACTAGTATTACTTCTACAGTACTACTATGTTATGATCTTTCAATCAGTCATGGATGTGTTCCATGTAACTAAAGACATTTTATCCACAATGATTCTTTTCTATCATATTCTATGCTCTGCCCTATTCTATGAAATGATCTGCTATCTATATCTTGTTTCCCACTGACTCTCATCAACATTAATATTCTGAAAAAGATGTTTCTACGGGGTGATGGCTTCCGACGTGGCGGTCAGTGTTTCTTTAAAGTGCAATCGCCGAAGTAGAATAGAATAGAATAGAATAGAATAGAATGCCTTTATTGTCATTATACACAATGTACAACGAGATTGAAGGACAACTCTGGTGGTGCTAAGGGGGAAAAACAACAGGAAGAGAGTCAAAGCGCCGGGAGAGTTGTCTAGCTGCTGCACTACTGCGTGCCGCTATCTTGGAATGTACCCCGCTGCTCCTGCTGCCGACAAGTTTTCAAAACAAAGCAACAGCAGAGTTACATCTCCTACTCCCACAATCATTTCCGAGCAGCAGGTGAGTGATTTGAAACAGAGGTGGACAAATGCCGGCTTCTTCATCTCTGGCTGTGACGATCAATTATTTTGCTGACGTGAGGCCGGTTACTGCTGCAATGTGCCGCTTAAGATCCTCGCTCGCAGTGTTGATTGAAAAGTCTCCAGGACAGTCTAGAATGTTCGCAACCCGCTGGCGCCAGAGTGCAGGTCGGGTCGCTCTGATGTGAACGGGTACGGGTGGGTGTGGCTTTTTAATGGGTCGGGTCTGGCACTGAGCTCTGTGGGGATCAAAAATCTAGTGTTAAAGCTAAGAAGTGCAATACAGTCGAGCGCAAGTTCCACGTGTGGGTCACAATCCATTATTATGGGTTTGTTTAGAATTTGCAGCGGGCCAATACAAAATGGGCCATGGGCTGCAGTTGGCCCCCAGGCCGCGGTTTGGACGACACTGTGGTCCAATCTAATGCTGATCAGAACCGACCTGATTAAAACCCATGTCCACACTGACACATGGATATTAATGGGGTTTTCTGGACCAGTGGGAACGGGGCATTATTTAGCAGTGGTCAGTAGGTCAGTAGGTCAACACAAGAACCACCTGAAACACTATTTGCTTGGACTGTTGCTCCTCTGTGTATAAACTAATTAGAGAAGTACCTGCAGGGACCTTATCTCGGGCCTCTGAATCAATATTCGTGAGTTTTTCTCACATGAATAATTAGATCATGGAAGAACAGAAAAAACACTTCACTGAGAATTAAAGTTTTTCATTAGGACTGAAAAGACTTTCAAAAAAGAGTTTCAACATCTGGTGTCTAGATTTATTTATTCACCTCTGCTTTGTCATCTTTGTACAGTAGCGTTCGAAAAGTAAAGGACTCTTTGAGTGAATCCTCAGAGGAGCTCTGATACAAACTATAGGTTTAAGGTTTGACTGTTTTCAATGTCACGGCGGCACCGTCCGGACGATATCGTACCTCTCGAGAGAAATGATGAATAAACTCGAGCGAGGTCAGCTTCCTGGCTGTTTCACTGAGGCGGATAATGACATGTATTCACTCAGGGATGGCACATTACAGGCGATTGCATTAGCGAAGAGTTGGGAAACAAGGATACGGTTCGGACAAATGCTTTGATTTGTCGTCATCGGTGGAGCAGATTTGACTCCGGCAGTAGTGGTGCAGTTCAGGTATACGTATATGCATCGTTTCTGATGTTTATTGAAGTGCTGAGAGCTTCATTAATTAACGTTTTTATGAATGAAACCGTATCAAACCTGACTCTGAGAGAGGTGGTGATAACAGTCTGGTACCATGGGAATTAGCCAGAGAGCAACAGAGTACAGACCTGGATGTGCCTATGTTGGAAATGGAATTCAAACATGAAGCAAACTCATTTACAGGAATTGTAATTAAAGGTCCAGTGTGTCAGATTTATCTCCAGTTCTATTTTCACAAGTGCAATAAATAGAATGATTTCCTTACCGTACGTATTAGTGTTTAATCACCTGAATGTATGTCGAGCCGGGATGGTGGAGTTAGCAGCTCCGGCAGAGGGCGCCAAACCCAGTTGTGGTCCTCCTCTGTAGCATCACTCCTGACCCCATTAGATCTTTCCCCGCTGGTGGTGAGTCCACAGGACCGACGGAGGCACACGAGCACATGGGGTGACGAGGTATGAATATCGTGCCTAAGGGCACCTGGCTTAATGGGGAAGAGCAGGAGTTAAACCTCTCACCCCTCAACCGCATTCACGGAACATGTCACTATTCATAGTCAGTAACTCTCATGCTTTGCTGAATACAGAGTGGACCCGTCTCTCCAGGCACCACCACAGGGGTCATCACGCAGCCTCGAGTGAGAGAGCCCCACCCCCCTCCCCTCCCTCTCGACTCTGGTGCCGGCTCACCTCAGGTGACCCGGACATGAGCTCCAGTCCCCGAACGCAATGCCTTCAGGGTCGCGAACACATAGAAACAGACTGGCCACCACAATGCAATTCAAGGGGCGTCCGAGCAAATAAGCAGCTAAAGAAAGAAAGAAAGAAAAAGCCAGTTTGTTTACAAGCGAGGGAGAGAGAGAGGGATCACTGGACTGACCTGGGATAAAGGTGTCATCTGCAGAAAAACAAACTTTGCATCGGGCAGTGGGCGCCTCTGTCTGCAGGTTCATCTTTAAAGTGTGTGATATTTGTATCATTTCTGACACCTCTAAAAATATTCCAAAACAATTACATCCTGAAAATTTCACAAATTTCTAATCACCTAAATGTTTTGTATTTTTCTATTACCCTTGAATGAGACCTTTAATGCATATTTACATGAGGGGGGGGGGGGTCCTCTCTAAGGGGGCCGCCATGTTTTTACAGTAGCAAAAGTGGACGTATGAAACATCTTTAGATGCAACAACTGACGTCTACCACAGGTTCTCCTGCATGTTCAGAAGAGTGAGGGTGAGGTGATGGATACAACATGCACATCTCGATGTCACCAAACCTTACGCACTGCACCTTTAAGTCTGACAATCACCTGCAGTCTCAAGCTTTAGCCGTCGTCCCCTTCACTTGAACATACATGTGGAGAATAGATGGACTGTGATGGAACGATAATGACATGTTCGCCTGCTAGGTTTAATACGTGGTGCGACTATAATTAATATTTTCATTATTTCATGCTTTGATAATACAAAGTTAATCATGAGATGCCGTAGATATCGCATGGTACACTCTGTCATTGTTAACTGGTAAGGCTCATTTGAACGGTGCATTGGTCTGTGTTTCATAACATCCTAAAAATTACTTCCTGTATTATTTCATATCACTGAATAATTGAATGTGCATTATCATTTTAATTATATGACATGGTAATAAGTTAATTAGGCTGAGTTTGCTTTGTATGGTCTTTCAAAGTCAATCAGTCAGTTTTGATTGTGTTAGTTAATTTGAGTATAAGCTGAAGTTGCTTGGAAATCGGCATTAATGGTTTCAAAGGTTTTGTGTGTAGCATTTGGAGCCACCTTGTGGAAAAGTTGCAACTTCAATGTTGCTGTAGGTAGACAGGAAATGGTACAAATCTAATCTCTGATAAAAGAAAAAGGAAATGTCCATTTATCAACAGTGGACGTTAGGCGGACAGGGCGCCATAGTGGCTCAAGATCGCCTCTAGTGGTCATAACATTGTATTGCAGAGTGGCCAGAACAACAGCTGCTGAATCATATTGTACATAAATCCACACAGCATGAGAGTGACCTCTTTAGTATAATATCATTTTGAAAAATAGATAGTGTTTTGGGGTAATTTCCGAATTATATAATGTAAAACAAACTATATAGAGTTCATTTAAGGTCATGAAAATAAACTAAAGTAATGGACTGAATGTGGATTCCCGGGTGTGATTACAAAGCGTGCTTTAAACTGTACCCGCTGACATCTATCTCAGCCGCTCAGCATGAGACTCAGCCGACTTAAGTTTCTGGCTCCATGAAGTATATGTGCTTAGGCAGAAGACTTGCTGACTCCTGCAGATTCCACCGGCCTTTACGCTCCTCATGAATAACTTTGCCATGCTAATGCTACTGTCTCCATGCGTTTACCCTCCCAGCATCCGGCACGCTTACCTGCACAGGCGCTCAGCGCCAACACTTGTGATGGATCAGGGAAGGAGCCTCAGATGAGTTCTGTAAATTGAGTTCAATATTGTTTTTGCATTCAGAGCAGTTTAAATTGCTCGTACTTTATTCCTCGGTGTGATCATGATTCTTGTTTGACTGTGATGTGGGGATCCACCATCAGTATTCTCCAGGACTCATTCCCTTTACAGAATGACTCAGACTTGGAAGGATAGTGCCGCTTTAATAGGCAAGAAGAGTGTGAATGAATGCTGCCCCCATGTGGTCTATTTAAGTATTGGTCCTCCAAAATTAAAACCACATTGAAATTCACTTTGGATCTCTATCATGTTGCACCAACTATATGTGTTGAAGTTGTTAGTCTCTGTTTCAACCAGCCAGCTGTTAATGAGGTGCACCTGCAACTCTATTACATCACTTCCTGTGCAAGGATGAGAAGAGGAGGTTCACACTGTTGGTGTTAGGGCTGGTATTGATATGCCTTGATGTTATCAATCAATCAATCAATCAATCAATCAAAGTTTATTTATATAGCCCGCATTTACAAATCACAGTTTGTCTCACTGGGCTTCACAGGGTGGGTAACATCCTCTGTCCTTAGACCCTCAGCAAGAGTATGGAAAAACTACCGGGGGAAAAAACCCTTTTAACAGGGAAAAAATAAAAGGTAGAAACCTTAGGGAGAGCCACAAGTGAGGGATCCACTCCCAGGATGGACAGACATGCAACAGATGTTACGTAGAGTGTTCAGTAACAATACACATATTTTTAAAATGTGAATGACTCAATGTTTATATCCATCTTCGTTTTGGTTTGTCTCCGGGTTCGTCACAGCTTGCTCGCATATTCAGGATCCACCGCCAGATCATTCGTGGCTTGAGACTTGGGATGCCGGTGTCCTTGTCACCATCTCGGTTTTGTCTCGTTCCCCAACGGCAAACAAAGCTGAAAAAACAGTTGAAAATTGTTTCAGATAATGCATGGGTTTCCTGAGTTAAATGTAGTTAAATGTAGTGGAATGTAGTGGGGGGAACATAGGGTTTGTGGTAGGGGTGAGAATTTGAGGTAGGGTGTTCAATCTATGTGCTCATTCTAAGTGCATGATGGGAAATTCCCCCCAGCAGTCTGAGCCTATAGCAGCTTAGTATCGACGATTCAACTCAGGTCTTGCCTGATCTAGTTTTGACAATAGGCTATGTCAAAAAGGTACGTTTTGAGTCTCACCTTAAAGGTTGAGACAGAATCAGACTCCAGAACTGAGAGTGGGAGCTGATTCCACAGGAGAGGAGCTTGGTAGCTAAAGGTTCTACCACCTGCTCTACTTCTATTAATTCTGGGGACGGCGAGTAGACCTGAATTTAGAGAACGGAGTGATCTATTTGGTTTGTAGGGAGTGATAAGTTCTCTAATGTAGGACGGGGCTTGATTATTTAGGCCTTGTAAGTAAGAAGTAGGATTTTAAAATCTATTCTACTTTTCAGACTACTTTTTATTGATTTATTTGTCTGTTAATTATTAGGCTTCTATCAACAGTTTTCCGTTTGTATTCCTGTCAATGGTGGGAAGCCTTACTTGCAGACTAGTTAATAAAATATATTTTATAAGAATAATAATCATCATGTTTTGTTGTTGTTGTTGTTTGTATTATATTATATTATATATTATTATTGAGAAATTGCCCAACATATAATGATGACATACTTGTGATGTATTTAGAAAATGAATAATGATGATGTCACTGTTTTGCCCCGTTTCCTCAGTTTTTGTGCCATGGATGCATTTAAGGACACTCCCACTGTCCTTTCTCCATTCTGCTGCTGTCGTCTTGGCATCGTCTCAACTCATCATAACTCAGAGAAAGAGACATTACACCCCAGATGTCAGACATTGTGCGTTTCATCCAGAGGAGCAACAGAATGTGCTGTCTCTGCTCAACTGCTGGAGCAGCTTTGACTCCCACAAGCACCAGATGTTTTCTGTGGACCCCGGGGCCCTCGGAGGACTTTCCGAAAACAACACAGGAACTCACCAATGGTAGAAAATGTCAAACTCTGACAGGCAAAATGATTATTTCATATGAAACATATTTTGATAATTACTATTTCATTCTATTTTTATCTTATTTTATTTTATTTTATTTTATCTTATGTTATTTTGTTGCAGCTGTACTGCCTGACGGGAGATTCTTGTCCATCACTCTCAGAATGAGGTCACTTGTCGTCTCATGGACGACTTCACCTTGTTTTGTCACATTTCCACTGACACACGAAACGTGATGAGAATCCTTTGTATGTGGGACACAGCCTAAGTGGCTGCTGGATGACAGTGGAGGCTGGCGGCACAGAAGAGTGAAGGGCTGGTAGTTGTAAGAATGATATAGAACACAGTGCACTTTACTTACCCCTTCAATCCTTTGTCATACTCCACTGTTTTTCAATTCCACATCCAGCTCTGGCCTCAAGCTGCAGAACAGAAATGTTGACCTCATATGAGGAAGTTCACAGCCTCAGATCACCACACGGGGCCCCTGGGGCCCCTGGGGCCGTTCCAGAGTCCAAGCTCAAATCTATAGGTGACTGCTTTTGCCATGAGGGCCCCACAGCTTCTGAACCACCTGCCTGAGGATATAAGACTCACAGAGTCAGTGACTTTCTTTTTAAATCACTGCTTGATAATATACTTTTTTATAGACTGGATTTTATGATATGTCACCATTTACTCTTTATTTTCTTATTCTTGTATTGGTTTTTATTTGTGCCTAGACTGATCGCCCTGCCTTAAGTTGTTTGCTAAAGCACATTCTGAACTTCCTTTTACAAAAATGCTATATAAAGAAAATGATCATTTATTGTATTTTATTTTTATAAAGTGCAAAGCCCAAAGTCTGCAGCAGGGAGAGCTATTTCTTGATGCTCTGTTAAGAAGAACATTAGCAGAGGCCCAGGAGAAGAGGGGGTTCATTAGTTAAATTGCTCTGTGACAAAGATACAAGAGTAGGAGCAAGGAACAAGTGTCAAATTTAAGCAGGATTCCATGTTGTCATAAAGTCATAAATATGTGTTGTGAAATATTGAAGTGCAGCAACATGTGTAGGAGCCAAATTACCGAGTGTGAAGATGAGTGGGTGGAGGACGGGATGTAATGTGAAAGTGTTTCACAGTTTGTTCAATTTCATATCAGAGTGTGGACCCGCCATCATTTATTTAAAGCCAAGAGTCCACAGGGTCTGACACTGAATTAATGAATGTAGAAAATCAAACTCTTGGAGTATAGAGGCTCACATTAAGATGCAGTCAGATGATGTGGTGTGGCCATCTGCGGTTAATCTGTGGGAATGAAGGTGGTTGTGTGTTGACCTTTGACCCCTGTTTGGTTGGTTCTGTTAAAAACATCTGGCTTATTTCGATGACTGGTATTTGTAAGTGCACAAAGATTTGCAAATAACATAAATATAAAAGTCCCCAAGCATTAAGTGTATATAGGCTATTGTTAAAATAGCCTGAATGATTTAAATAATTACATTGTCCACATAAAACAACTAACATTATCATAGCAACAATATTTGTATTAACATGTATACTGATTTTTGTCATAACCACAATAATGTTATAATTCCTGTAATAATCAAAAATAGTATCAATCATAATGACTAGTGTGTGAATATATGCAGTTTTCTCACACACCACATGGTGGCACTCGCGAGTGAAACATTCTTCAATCCACAGTAATTGCATCATTTAGTGATGTGGTGGTATTTCAGTACCAAACCCCGGAATCTGGATGTTGCAGATTTCAAAATAAGAGTCCATGCCGTCTGATATGGACGTAGACATGTATTGATATTAACATATAAGGCTGATTATATCTGACTGAAAATATTTCCAGGTAATTAAACCCACATAGAAACAATTTATTAGTCTCACGTCGAACTTTGCTCTAAGTAAAACATTTATTTTGAAAGGTTTTACCGGATGTACCTGCTCTAATACTGCCTGTCTTGACACCGGTGCTGGGGCCCTTTTAGTCCCCCTTCTCGCGTCTCACACGGAGATCAGGAGCATCGGCTCGGCGGAGTGGACGTCAGCTGCAGCCTCTCTGGCTCGGATTAATATTCATTGTTTCTCTCATTTTCTGGATTCAAACGTCCCTGAAATTATAAAGAACCCGGAAATGTCTTCGAGGCATAATGTCCAAGGTGAGAAACGGCAGAAACACACATGATTTATTTTGTAATATTGAACCTGCAGGCGCCGCTAGCTTCTGTACAATAGAGCATCACCAGCAGGCCGGCTACCGCTAACACGTTTTAGCTAAACCGTGCATGTTTTCTTCATTAAAAGAGGCTTATGTAGCTATTGTTGTATGTATTAACAGGGGGGAAGGCGTACGGTCTGCTGAAGGAGCAGCAGAGGCAGAAACTGGAGGAGATAAACAAGGTAGGCGTGTTGTCCATTATCCGCCCGCGGCGTGTCTAACGGCACCTCGGGGGATGTGAATCTAATTAACCCACACACTCACACTTGACTTGGCATTTTGCATTCGCAAATGTCACGTCGTTTTTTTAAGAGTGCTGTGATTTTTCCAGCAGCGTTACCCGAACACCACACTTAGTACACATTGATGCTTTTTATTGATTTGACCCGTCCGGCACGTGCCACCACTTGTTGCTCCCTCACACGGCCCCACTTCCTCTGACGTCAAAACGCTGACCTTTAGCTCATATTCACAAACTGAATGATGGGAATTAATAGCCTTAAAATCGTGTTGATGTCCCGGGATCACAGGTGTCTGAAAGAACCCTTTGTCTCGCATCAGGCCTGGTTTCATCAGATGACTGACAGTGTGTGTGTGTGCGTGTGTGAGAGAAATGAATGTTATTAATATCTGGCAACCCATCATAAAATTAATTTAAAAATCTGACGCCTATAACATGAATCTATCATATTTTCGGAATAACCCAACAGTTGTGCGTTATAGTGAGATAGAACAGACCTTAAAACATCTATGAGGGATCTGAAATGATTGTGATGAACACTACATGTTCATTATATCCCAGCTATTGCAAGATGTTGACTTACCCTCTGTGCGTATAGCAGCTAATGGTTTGGGAAATATATTGATATAGGCCGAGATTTCTTGCTTTTTGCACTTGTTCAAACATACTTTGCTGTGTGAAAGGACATTCTTGTGTGTGTGTGTGTGTGTGTGTGTGTGTGTGTGTGTGTGTGTGTGTGTGTGTGTGTGTGTGTGGCGTATGCAGCAGTGATTCAACAGTGCTGAGTCAGGTAGTCCCTGATCAACATCCGGCCACAGTGTTTATCCGTTTTCACCCTTAATTACGAGCTGGCCGGAGACGCCGAGGTCAGCGCAGAGAACAACCTCCCTCTCTGTCTCCTCTTTTTCTTCATGTCGAGCCGAGCTGAATCCCATCACGGCAGATTGCGTCATTATAATTTCATTAGGACAACTCCCTCCTCCAGGCTCTTTCCTATCCCCTACACCCTGGTGAGGTGTTCCACTTGATGATCACACTGATGATCGCTCCCAAGTAAAGTTTGACAAGTGTGACAAGACACAATCGGATAAGAAAGCCCTCATTTGTGTGTCGCTGAATGTTTTTAACTCCAAAGGATTTCCTCGGGGAAGTTTGGAACCGGATGGAGTTTCACCTGAAGCCTGTAAACCTCACCTTACTTTCCCTTTTGTTTCCTCATGCAGGAGTATATGGAAGACCAGAAATACAAGGATGACGAGGATCTGCATGAAAAACTGGAAAGTCTCAAAAGTAAGTAAGATCAGAAATGTGTTGTTTTGTTCTCAAGACATTTTCAGAAATAAACCCCGGAGAGTATCCAGTTGATTGGGTCGGGACCTTTCCATAGGATCCCTTTTACAAACGAGAACAGGAGATTCTCCTTAAGTGTTTAAGTACAAATCTGGCTGACTGACTGAACTGTTGCTCAACACACCAGCATCTGTTGGCTTCTTGTCCTGCTCCTTCTACAATACACTGCCTCTCCGTCTCCCATGGTGAAGCAAGAATTAAAAGTTCACCTTAGGTCTAATTCCTTTTCCTGTCTTTTGTCTCACCCTGTGTAAATGAATGTATTTGCTGGCAGTCAGCAGACACGCACATATGCCTCACACATTTTTCTTTTTCTTTTCCCCCCTCTGTGGGAAAGAAACGGACTGATGAGATTCTGAGAGGTTTGCGAGGCCAAGTCCTCGGCGGCCCGGGAGGAAAGTGCAGTGGGCGTTCCTCAGCTTGTTGTTCCAATATCCAGAACTTTGGTCAAACTGGAAACCTCCTGAGGGAAGGCAGGAACGTGGCGGCTGGAGCTCACTGTCGGATTGACATTGTGTGATATACAAAAAGGACTCCTCCCTCCCTGTCCTCCTGGATATCATACATGCTTGTTCACTCATGTGCATTTAGATTTCACTTGTATAGCTGCAACACTGAGCCGTTTGTTGGTGAAGGGGGTCGCACTGTTTGTCTTGAAATGTGAAATATGCCTCACTGTCCTACTTACCATCTGATCTCGGTGGAGGAAATGGAGCAGTCATGTGTTATTTGAGAGAGAATCCAGCACCCTGGTCCTCGGAGTATATCCGATTTATTTATTTCTCTCTTATTTTTTTTTTTTAAACCCACTTCTGTTTCCACACTGTCCCACTGACCCAGAAGTCATCATCTTAACACAGCACTGTTAAAACCACCCATCAAACCTCATCACTGCCTGAATATAATGGTGATATTCGGTTTTCGTTGCTCAATAACAACTGAGCGGCTTCTTTTTCCATGTTTTTCACCCTAAGACAGACAGGAAACCACATGGTTGTTTTTCTTTCCTCTGAATGAACAGTGGCTGAGTGTGATGCTTTTATTTCTGCCCTGAGGTTGAATCTTTTTCAAGAATGTGGAATTCCTCACTTATCTTGGTACAAAGTGTCGGAATCGGTTATCTTTCCTTTGCTTTATTATCAGCAAGCTCCTATTTACGACGTGGAAAACACCTTCACATAATAGTGGAGCTGCCCATGAGGCTGGTGACAGACCTCCACATTGATCATGTGTGAGTATCTGCCTCAGAATGTGTCCGTTCGGTTGATGATGTCGTCTCATCCAGTGCTAATGGAATCTGGGTCAGGAGGAAACGCCGAGGACTTGAGTTTGGTTCAGTTGAGCTTTTTTCTCTGTGGCTGCAGATGATCAACAGGCTGCACTACAACAAGTGGCCCACTCAGGGTGTGTGTGGGTGTGTGTGGGTGTGTGTGTGTGTGTGTGTGTGTGTGTGTGTGTGTGTGTGTGTG
>JAFBJT010108982.1:63390-148355 GCA_016785325.1 Chascanopsetta lugubris
GTGTGTGTGTGTGTGTGTGTGTGTGTGTGTGTGTGTGTGTGTGTGTGTGTGTGTGTGCATGAGGACCACTCCTCAGAGTTATACGAACAGTGTTAGCATTGTCCTGTCCTACTCCCCATGGGCTCCCCCAGTTCCCTCTCTCTCTTTTCCTCACACTCACACACACACACACACACACACACACAGAGCTCCCATTGTGGGACATAAATAGCGAGTGTAACTTGACTAAAGTGTTCTTCTGGAGGAAAGAAGAATGGTGAGATTTAGGGAGAAGCGGGAAACCTCTGTCCGTTGCTCATTTAGAGCTGCAGCTACTTCAGCAACATTTTAACTATAAGCTTTTATGAATTACAATTCCAACCCACCCCATGGTTTTAAAAGAACAATGTTTATACTAGACTACAAGTAGCAAAGGGCGTCCTCAGCCCTCTTTGTTTACCCATTCTTTATTCTAATTCATATTGTATGATGTTATACAACTGTGTAAAACTTTCTCAAACCCTCTTGCTCTTCCTCTCTCTCATGTCTGCATCACTCTGCTGTTCTTCAACAACACACACACACACACACACACACACTCCTGTCATTGTCATCTGCTCGTGTCTCCCCTGCAGCCCGTGCAGCTGTCAGTGAGACGAGTCCATGGGGTCAGTTTGTTTTTCGCTGACATGTGCCTGACCAGCTTGAGACGGGTGTTTATGACAATGTCCGACTAATCATACATATGTGCATGTGAGGTGATGAGTGTGAACGATCAGTATTGTTAATCCGCCCGTGTGTGTTTGTGTTTGTTCTGCAGAAAGATATGCTGAGTTCGACCTGAACGACCAGGGGGAGATCGGTGAGTGAAAGCTAGCGGCGTCAACTCGGACAACAACTGTCAGCAGACCTGTGTGTGTGTGTGTGTGTGTGTGTGTGTGTGTGTGTGTTGTTGTTGACATGAGGGAGCAGTAATTAATACTGTGTGTGTTGTCTGGGCTGTTTGGGCAGTCTCCTGTGTCATGTCTGTGTCCTAAATGTAAAGTGAGACTGTGCTGCCCAGAGTCCTCCAGCAGATGTCATGTGTCAAACAGGAACTTAGAGTCAAACAGAAGACATGTACTCTATCTACAGCTTCTCAATCAAAAGCAAGACACTGAATGTGCGATTTCAATTTTAATGGCCCTCCCATTCATCCTGTTTCCCATCCAACAACTTGGAGAACCAACCATCAGGGGGCAGTGTGCAAGACTCTGCCTTCACTTTTGGAAAGTCTAGTGATGTTGATGTCAGCATTGAGCTCAAAACAAATACAAAAGCTTACTCAGCCCCTGGTTATGTCTTTTTCTACAGAAGTGAGCCCATAATGTTGAAAGGATACAGATTAAAAATATAATGGTCTCTAAATGATATCAACAGAGACTAATCCTGACTTTAATCCCTTCCACGAGTCACGCCCCAAAGCCAACTTGTTCCAAATTGCGAGTCAAAAGCACCTTTCATTAGAAACTATCCTCCTCCTAAATCCTTCCTTCACTTTGAGAGCTTTTTTCATGTTCTTGTTCTCCCACGTCATGATGGATTTGATTGTCTCAGAGCTGATGGGCCTGAAGCTGATGATGGAGAAACTAGGTCAGGCCAAGACTCACCTGGAGTTGAAGAAGATGATAGTGGAGGTGACGGGCGCCAGCAACAACACCATAGACTACAGGGACTTTGTCAAGATGATGTTGGGCAAACGTTCGACGGTGCTCAAGCTGTAAGTACACGTCTTTGTGTGTGTCTGTCATTCAACACACATCATCTGCTGAGTCACTGTATGCCCACGTCTGAAAGAGGATGTGATTCATGTGCCGTGTCAGCCAATTATGTTCGCCTTCAGCAAGCGGCGTAAGCATGACTAGCAATGATGTCACCACCCACATGCTACTTTAGCCCTTAATCACCATGACAACAAAACCCATCTATGTAGCTTATCTACAGTCATCCCATCCTCATCTTTAGCTGGGATCATGTGCTTAGATAACTGATTATAGGCTGATTAACTGCAGACTGTCATGGAGAGACAGCAAGAAAAAAACAATCATCAGATTCTTTTACCAAATTTTTAGAGAGAGACAATGATTTAATCCAGATATTATGTGTTTTCTTCCTCGACCCCCAGTGGATAAATTGACACGAAGCACCCAAGCTGCTTATAAAAAAAGGCCAGTATAACGAGTGTAAGCCTTTTAAAGCGGTCTCGCTCAGGGTCACACAGCAGAAGTTGGAGTGTATTGGATGCTGCATTTCAGATGGGCTGGATTAAGCCGGCTAGACCATTCAGCAGATAAATCTCGTAATCCCAGAAACGCCGAGCACAGAGAATTCATAACTCTTCCGCCTCTGCCCTCTTCCATCTCTCGAAAGCGTGTCCCGTAATCCCATGGCCACTATTTATAAATGTCTCAACCTCTCCCGGCATAACGTGTCCACTGGTTATATTTCAATCAGTCAGTTATTATATTTTGGATTGGACACAGCAGATTACTGCTGTCAGAGAGATTACATTAATTCTGCCATACACCTGTTTCATCAGTGTTTGTGATGAATTGCCTCTTGTGAAATCTTTACTTCCACTGTGCAAATGGTTACAGATAGAGGAAGTTATTAACCGCAAAGTTTTTGTCTGCATTAAAATGTTAATCCTCTTTCACATCACCATTATTCATCATATCTGGAAGGCAATTAAAGCCTTTCCTATTTCCTGGAGCTGATTTTCCTTTTGGTGTTTTTGTTGTTGGTTTATTTATTCAGCAATAGTGCGGCATTGGAAATAATTACCAGATAGAGGATTATTTCTTCTATTACTTTGTCTTCATGTTTTGTACTGTTCCATCTTCAGCAGCCGTCTGCTGCCCCCTACTCTTTGATAAAGGCTGAGGTCTACAACGCCTCTCTTGTGCTCTGTTGTTTTTTGTGTCTCTGGAGAGGAGAGGAGAAGGGAGGAGGGGGGAGAACAAAACAGTTTTGGAGCCATGTTATTCAAAGTGTTTGGCAGGAAAACAATTGAGAGAGAGAGAGAGAGAGAGGTCACAGGTGTGGATCGGGTTGTGGAGGTTTTCTGGATAAAGTCACCATTCGTGCCAATATCAGTGTGAAGGAACAAACAGTCAGATGTGCTCATTTTAATTTCTCCAAAAATATGATCCTTGCAGTTCTTATGGATATTTTAGCATCTGATTAACGTGGAGCAATAGCAGTAATTAATCTGGATTAATCCCTTATACTGTTTTAGGTTTCACACTAACCAAATTTCTTGTGTGTGCTGCAAAACTTTATAAAGATGGATTTTACAATGAATGAGATTATCCCGGGGTCCCAGTCCAACGTATTTCTACTGAGTGCATGTGAGGTTTATTTCTGTCAGACTTTCACACAGTAACGAGATTAAGTCACTCAGTCGCTACATCTACTCAGCGCCTCTGTTTACATGGGGCTGATTAACCCAGTTTAGGTGCTGAATTTAAACTGTTTTGTTCACTATTTACATATTTACAAAAACAAGAGATTTAACCTTTCGCTCGATCAGCCAGTGGAAGAGTAGGAGTAGATTGACGTCTGTTGGAGGTTGGACCTGACCTTCATCCAGCTTGAGGGAGCAGAGGAGGTGAGAGGAGATCGGTGGCCGGTGAGATGTGTCAAAGTTCAAGTTGCCGAGCGCCGGTTTGTTCGTCGGGATCATTGCTCCTTATGGGCTTAGTGGGGCTTTGCGGAGTTTTCCAAAAAAGGAAATTAAAGACAGGCATTCGCTCTGAATAGCTCCTGTCAGATCCTTGACTCTGCTGTGTACAGACTGAATCACCATTCCTCTCCTTAGTCCCTTTGTGGTTTCTCTTCTTTCCTCTCACTTATGTGCTCAGATCGTTCAGATCCAGAGTGTGGCTGAGTGTCCTCCAGGATCTCATCCACACAAGCATCAGACTTCTATTGACTCTCCACCTTTAGTTCCTCTCATGTTGCACATGTCTCTCGAACCTGCAGTCCAACTCACTGTGCTAGCACACTACCCAGAAACGATACTACCAGACAGATTCATCAGAAATTAAAATAAATCATGGTTACAGAGGTAAAATGGTTTGCCTTTTGCCTTTCATGTATAACGGCAGGTAAACACTGGTGCTACCCATGATGTAAATAAATGATCTGGAGCAGAATTTAAATTATAGCGATCAATAACACCTGTGTACCTGCTCATTCTCTCATATGGCTCCTTTTTTTTTTTTTTAAACTTGTTTGCTTATTTCATCTGGAGACTGGCGTTCATGAAAATCCTGCTCCTTTTAAAATCTGTAAAGCGTGACATTGCTTTCCTGATCCCTCTCTCTGCAGAATCCTGCTATTTGAAGACAAAAAGAACGGCGCTCCCTGTAAACCCGACGGCATACCTCCCAAGCAGAACATTGCCAACCTACCTTAAGAACAGCCAGCCCGTCATCCACGGGTGGGGAGCGCAGCACAGGGACCATGGGGCCTGGAACTGAAGCATTTTTTTTATCATGTGGAGTGTTGTGTTAGTGGGACAATGTGGCAAACGTGTCTATCTGGCAATGTTGGACTTTCTGAATATGTTTAACTCGTGAATAATAATAAAGGTAAAAGGGTTATGGTTAACTTGTTAACGGCTAAGTTGGCTAAAAGAATGGATAAGAAAGGGGGGTCGTGATGAAAGAAGTCTTTTGCTGTGTGTGCAAGGACTCACTAAACCATGTTTGACGGTGAATATTATTATTATTCATCCATATTTTTTCCTCCATTCAGATGTAGCATTGGTAGTTGTACTTGTGATTTTCTTAGTACATGTTAAATGGTTTCGTTTGAAGGGAAGACTCCAAACAAAAACCTCTCCCTCCTTCCTCATTTTTTATGTTAAAGATCAGAGGAGGATGCTTTTCGAAGAAGCACAAGAACAACAACGCACTTCTTTTTTTTTTTTGGTCTGTCCACAGTGGTCTTGAGTTGATTCCCGCCCGGCCACCATTCGTCAGCATCTCGCTTTTTAGATCGGGTGCCAGCGATCACAGTCACAGGGTCACAGTCACTGGCCTTTGAGCCAAAATGCTGATCTGGAATCAGTTAGCGTGGACTGAAGTGGTCACCTCAAGGTCTGAGCAACACAAGAAAACTCTGAATCAGAGAATCTAGCCATCACCTCCCTGACTCAGCACCTGACGCAAACGCTTGTCTGTAGCGGTAAGCACATGTCAGATTTGGAAGGAGTGTGATTTTTGCGCATTAGCAGAGTAACTACATCATGATTCACTTTCAATCATATTCTTTCCATGTGCCACAACATGCAGATACCGTAGAGCTTATAAACAGATCGAACAGAAGGTGGGCCTTCTCACGGTTTTATTCTAACGATCTAACGGTTTTATTGTGGAGCGATGAGGTTTGTCTGTGTGTACACAAGTGATGGATTGCTGTGTAGTTGTCCCCTTTTTCCCATGTCACTATTTTGTATGTTCCTGCTTTTTTGGTGATTTGGACCATGTTATACTTTTACGTCTTTGAACTCACACTTCTATTAATTTCTTAGTTTTGGATTCTTTTTTTCTTACATTCCAGCCATTTCTCTTTCTGTTGAACTGGGTTCATTATCCTGTGAATTTTGTTATTGTGTGCCTCTTCTTCCCCTCTACACTCACTGTACTTACTGTGAATTTGCTTCTTGTAGTCGTTTTAACCACACAACAAAACACGTTGCAGAGTATTTTTGTTGTCTCTGGTTTCCTAGGTAGATCACTCCTTTAATTTTTTTAGTGTTTAGGTGCACATTGTCTTCAGACACCAAACCAATTAAAAATTATCGTTACACTGGTGATGTGTTGAGTTTGGGGTTGTTTTCATTGCAGTAAACCTTTTTTGTGTTTGGGTGAAAATGACATTAAGGGAGATCAAATTGCAGCTACAGGGTATTTGACTACAATGAGCTCAACTTCTGCTCACCCCTAATGTTTAGCTTTGCGTGATCACCCTCCGCGGTCGCATGTGTGAGATGATGTGGCCGGGGATTCTCATTCCATATCTTTCTCTTGTCATCCATTTTTCATGTTGTGAAACGTATGTGCAGCTGTATGCATACACACTGCTGAGCAATAAAGTGGTTTCTCATGAAAAAATGAACAGCCGCTGCAGTTCCAAAAGTTATTCTCAAAATATGCAAATGATTATTGGGACACATTGGGGGGGTGGTTGCTTGGGTATGGAGGAAGGTCTTTTCAAACAAGCGGATGGAGCAGGATTATAATAAGCGCCTCTCTAATTAAAACAATGAGCAGTGTCCCATGTAATAAACTGCCAGAGGCTTACATGCTCACACAGTGGGGGCATTGACAGAGGAGGATAGCTGGGGCAAGGATCCTTGCAGAATGAAATGAACCGTGATGATTATGGTGACGCCTAGAGGCCACAATTTAATTTGTTTTCAAAAGTGCATGTAACATATCGTATTGAATGTGGTTGTGATAGACTTGTGTGAGGTTAATTTGGTCCAGTGGTGCCACCCTCAGGCTTCTCCTGGAAATTCCCCATCTCCCATCCATCCCATATTTGTTTCTCTCCATCATGAGTCAGTGTATTTCAGTTCAACTTAGTCTATATATGTGCTTTACCTTAATAGAATTCATTTTGATGTGCTTTTTAAAAAGAAATGGGTGTAGAAAATGCAGATTATTGTCCACTTCATGTTCTTCTCTGCTTTACAACACTGCCATCTGCTGTATATTCAAGCTCAAGACATGAGTGAGAAATTCATCAGGACCTATGAAAACAGGAGGTCAAGCATTACCCTAAATGGAGTCAGGAAAAATGTAGGAGCATGTTTGTCTTTCCATGACACCCCCATCTATTCATGTGTGGTATTTAGTGCTACCTAGTGGAATTAAGGAGAAAATAACATCAAAGGCCCTTTGTTTTCTTTGTAATTGTTCCATGATCTTAAATATTGCATGGATTAAAACATATGATGTGCATTCACAGCATGGATAGCAGACTTGGTGAAATGTTATGAATGACCACACACTGCAGTTTTGCTGTTAATCATCTCTTCGAGGTCTTCAAGAAACTACATGGTGTCATCCTTGAGCAGATTCTGGTTGGTTTATTAGAATGTACCCATATATGTGAACACATGTTGAGTCCAGATAACAAGACAAAAGGAGCAGGTTCAAAGACAAGTCATTTACCTGTTGTCTCCCCTCAAACAGCCACTTGATGCAACTAATGTTGCTCTTCGTCCTCATTTGATCATTCTGGGCAGCACTAGAAACAAGTCAGCCTCCATATGGAGGAGGCCCCACTCTGGTGTAGATATAGAGGTTCATTCAATGGTAACAATAACACATACAATTAATGGTTTCATCATATATGAAATCATGCTTTCATGGAAATTATGATTTGTATTTGTATTCATTTAAACTCTTCTGTGTGAGCAGTGAACCTTTTTACAAACCTGAGAAGAATCAATAATGTGTTTGACCTCATCACTGTCTTACACAATACAAAGATAAGCAATATATAAGTTGAACCTTGCTCATAGTTTGCTTTTATTTGATTATAGATATCTTGCTATAGTCACTGACTTGCATCCATGTTTGTGTCCATATGTAATGACCCTGATTTGTATTGTGTCATTTGCTAGCTTGTATTTCTATTATTTTTGAACACTCATCTGAAACACAGTGTCCATCTGGTGGGGTGCTAAATTGACTTACAAATGTCACTGTCTAGAATCTATGGGACAGAGAATTAATTCCCTCACAGCGTCAACAGGGAGTCATGGTAACTGTAACCAGGCCTCTTTTTCTTTACCGATCACTCAGTGACCCAGTGAGACGTGTATTTGTTCAGTGTGTACTTTGAGCTATACTTTGGGGTTAGGCAAAAAGTAGTCTGAGGGATGAACGGGTTGTGATCACGCCGTGATACTCACACATTCAGTCATCCGGTACTGTTACCACAGCAGCTCCTCACATGCTGACCATTTCATTGTTATTCTCCAAGTGTCTATGAGGGTGTTAAGTCTGTGCTGCCATGTGATACAATAGGATCAGCTCAGTCATCAGTGAGACCACAAAGGTGGAGACCAGCTGCTGAGAATACTGCAATGTGTCGTCCAGCATTTAGACTGAGCCACAGCTGTGTATATAATTTTCTGTACATATGTACACAAACATGTCACATTTATTATTATTATTGTTATTGTTATTATTGTTATTATTGTTATTATTATTATTACTATTATTATTATTATTATTATTATTAGTAGTAGTAGTAGTAGTATTACTGTTATTATTATTGTTGTTGTTGTTGTTATTGTTATTATTATTATTATTTTCATTATTACACACTGAAGAAATATCCATTTGATTATTAGATTAGATCAAATTGTATCATCATAAATATTACCACTGTTTTGTGTTTATGTTTTTTTTACTCTTTATCATGAGATTTACTTAGTTTGACTTTTTGATTTGTAATATACGTCAATTTATTATCACTCTCCAAATACTGTGAATTTTCTAATTAATACATCTGCATAATATATCTATCTATCTATCTATCTATCTATTGCAATTCATATAATATGATGCAGATATTAAATGAACTTACATCTAATACACTGTAATATGGCCCTGTGGATGTTGACAGTCTGATTTAGTAGTTTCCTGAGGGCACCTGAAGGCATCATACTACGTCTCCGACTCTACTGACGAATCGCACGGGAGCCGGTCGCCTCCCACTCTCTCGCCAGCTGCAGCCGCCGCCACCGTTTCACGGAGACGGAGTAGAGCCACCCGAGTTTAGACACACACCCAACGGAGTCCCGGCCCATCTGTGCCCCGCAGCTCGCGCACTTCGCAAGCAAGGCCACTGCGGGAAGATGGCGGCGGAAAAGACGAAACATGAGGGAAGAGTTAAGATCGGACACTACATCCTCGGCGATACGCTCGGAGTGGGCACGTTCGGGAAGGTTAAAGGTACTGTCTGTGCGTGTTTGTGTGTCTGTCAGCGGAAAGATGGTGGAACTGGGAGCTGTTAGCCTAGCCGCTAGCGCAGCTACGTGCTAACCGAGGCTAACTAGTCGCAGCCGCCGGGGGAGGACGCGCACACTTGTTGTCCCGCTAGCTCGCCTCCACTTTATTTACGACTTACATGACGTGTAATGGACAGAGGCTGGGGTTCTCTGGGACACCTGTGCTATATAAGTCGTGTGGCATTAGCTCGTGGTTAGCTACAGGTAGCACAGTTAGCTGTGAATGCGTTGGGAGCTAGCCGGAGAGCCACAAGTCGCTTGTTCGGATTGACACCGGGAAGTAACCCATCATCCCCGGTGCTAGCGTTAGCTGGGCTATCTCTATGAATCATCCACGTAAACACAGCGGTGCTACATTTAGCAGTCTTTTGACGACATTTTGACTTAATTTCACTTCCGTTAAAGTTGCATTTCTAGTTTTAAAGAGGTAATAGCATTGCTCTTGGCTGTAGTAAGGGGGTGAGCCACAATGTTGTCAGTGCAGAGGGAGGCTTACACATTAGTGTATCATCACTAAGTTAGAATTCATTAAATAGAAAAACTACTTGCACTATAATTTGTCAGGAGATCTACCTACTGCTTCCATTCAATCACAGTACAACATGTAAATATAGATTAAAGGTGTAGTGTGTAGGTTTTAGGTAAGGATTTGTGAGCCCATAATGGACAAACTACACTCATTTTGGTGACTGAAGGCTACCATTGATTCTCCCACATGCCTGGAAGGAAAGAGTGTGGTCAGTTACTCAGCTGCTACTTGCAACCCCACCACTAAATGTCTCAGAACCTTAGGCACTATACCTTTAAGCCCCAGTGTGCCCAAAAATAACAAATCAGACAGTGTGAAATAAGTTAGGAGTGGCCAGTTAATTTGTTTCCTCTCAGTTATTCCCAGTGAGTCACCCCCTTCTCTCTGTGTTTCTCAGTGAAAAGGACCACAGTGTACTGTAGTATGTGCTCTGTTATTATGCTCTTAACTGCTTGAGATGTGGTAAATTACAAGCACAAACTAGACCTACAGCAGCTCTGAATGCTGCCTCCCTCCACCCTCCATTCAGATATGATGCGTGTGTGCTGTCTTCCAGTGGAAAGCTTGTTCCTATATGTTTGGGTTATGTGCGCATACTTTGGCATACTTTCCGCCTGACTGTTTGGCATTGCTGTGGCTGAGCTGTGCTTGTTTATTTTCGCTCAAACTGCAGGATTACAGATAAGACTGAGCCCAGTCTCGCACGAGGTTCTTTGTGTCTTTCAGATGTACCTGTAGCCTGTACCAACACCTCATTTTAATCAGCATCTCATATTCAAATCTGCTCCAACAGGTCTTTTTTATATCATAACTGGGTCATATATATCCTTATTTTCCACAAGCTCTGCTCATATGATGAACCTGTAGAGATCCATTGCTCAACTTCACAGTTCCCGGACCTTTTATGATCATGATGTTGCCAAGAAGGTCCCTGTATCAAATTTATTATGAGCCTATGAGAATGTTTTATCATCCAATACTGTACCGATCTTGTACTAGTTTTCTCTGGTGTGTCCTTGTTTGCTATAGAATGGCTCATTTTCCCTTTTACTTTTTATTCCTGCAGTGGGCCAACATGAGCTGACCAAACATCAAGTGGCAGTGAAGATCCTGAACAGGCAGAAGATCCGCAGCTTGGATGTGGTGGGAAAGATTCGCCGCGAGATCCAGAACCTCAAGCTTTTCAGGCATCCTCACATAATTAAACTGTAAGTCGTAGATTATACCGTGCTCGCTGTTCTATAATCCCTTCTGCCACCACGGTAATGCCACCCACTGTATTTCCAGGCTTTTAATGGTGCACTTTAAAAAATACTATATATCCATCTAGGACGATATCCCCCTAAGCTTGTCTCCACGCTCATCAGCCCCTCTCCCAGTTCTCCATTACTGCATGTTTTATTCATCTCCCTTTGTTGACCTTTGATTTCCACGTGTCGAAGTGCTTTGTCATCCTCTCGCCGTGTAACCTTGTTTTTTGATAGTTGACAACATTTTTCCAAAACAGATGTTATGAATCTTGTTCCACACTGTTTATAACACCACTCATAATATCTGCACATATTAATACAATGGATTTAGTGGGTTTAAAATTCAGAATGAGTCATTGTTTGGATATATATTTTCGAATTTGTTGAGTCAATAGTGATTATAACACTGTGGTTGTTTTAGTGTACACTGGTAAGGTGCTTCAGATAGCAGGGGTTAACACCCAGTGGCCTGAAATAAACACCACGCCTGATAATCCAAAATACTTGTGATGGTTAACTGACACTGAACCAATCAGGGTCTAAAAATATGTCCAAAAATTCCAGAGGCCCTCCCTGTCTGGTCTGTGAATGTCTGCTGGCTGCCAGGCCACAGTCCAGGGCTCATTAACTGACCAGCAGGTGTAGCTAATTGCCAGTAATACCGGCTCTGCATTGTGGATGCGCAGAAATGTTTCCTGAAGACAGATGTCGCAGTGTAGCACAACACTGCTTCATCTGCCACACAGGATGTTTGAATCGTCTGTGCCACAACAGATGAGCAGTTAGTCAACATCTGTCATGTCTGCTGAGAGTTGCCTCATGTAAACTTAAGAGGTACATTTTGTTCCCAGATTGACCCCAAATGTAACACAGCCATCCTTGTTTTACATTTCAGGGAAAGACGATTTGTGTTGTGACTAATGGACTGATGCTTGTGGATACAGCATGCTCAACCCTGTCGCGTTGTCATTTGTCATTTCACTGTTTCTCAGAAATGTGGGGGATGTGAGCATCAAGAGTTGACTCGCTGCGTTTTTTCTGTGTAGCTGTCTGTCTCGTAGATAACTCGGCTGTTTAGTAATGAAAATGATGTGACTTTATCGCAAGTGATGCTGCATAACTGTCCACCGTGTAAATAGATGGAATGTATGATAGGGTTCTAGGGTAAATACTGAAGTGCACAACATGGACAGTGGAAAAACATCCACATGCTAAGTTTTTGGTTTAAAATGAACTAAGTCTGCTATAGACACATAAACAAATCATAGAACCAATGAAAGAGAGACATTTGGAAAAACTACTGCTCCTGTTGTACTTCAAATACTCCAGGGCAAAGTTTTAATCTTCCTGGCAGAGACTGGGACGTGATGATGCAGCTTTTTGATTGGGTCTTTTCAGTCAGGACATAACTTTTGCTGATTCACCAGGCTCCCATGACATGACCCCTCTTCTGGAAGAAAACAACCAGTATTTGTCTTTGCTACCAATACAAACACATCATGGATTACTGATAAGCGTTGGTAACACAGTTTTCTTCTGCCTTTTACATTTATCGAAGAATTTAAACCTGATTTGTATTGTGTTTGTATTGTGTAATATCAACTACTTCATGGCCATAATTTCATCTTTTTGTTCACTTCCGCAGGTATCAGGTTATCAGCACCCCTACAGATATATTCATGGTGATGGAATATGTCTCGGGAGGAGAGCTCTTCGATTACATCTGCAAAAATGGAAAGGTAATGCAGACTGACTCGTCAATTTGATAATATCCCACATCATTTCTCTGACTCAACCTTGATGCACTGCACAGAGCACATGTATATTTAATATTCAGTGGGGAGACCAGGAGATAGGAACGTACTCAGTGTTACTGCCAGCCTTTGGTACTGACTCTTTTATCCATAAACTGACAGCGATTTGAAGAGAAATTAAAACACAGCATGTGCTGCTCAGTCAGCTGTGATGTGCTAACTGAGATCACACCTAACTGATGATTTCTGCCTCTGCAGTTAGATGAAAAGGAGAGTCGTCGGCTGTTCCAGCAGATTATTTCGGCGGTAGACTACTGCCACAGACACATGGTGGTGCATCGAGACCTCAAGCCTGAGAACGTGCTGCTGGACGCACACATGAATGCCAAGATCGCCGATTTCGGTAAGTGTGCACACTTCTTCTCACCTGATGTCAGCTGGGATTGACGTCAGTCCTCCTGCATTTCTCTAGGGCGTTACAGTTGAGTTAATAGATCAGTGTGTATCTGACATAAACAATGTAGCTTTAAGAAATCAGCTCCTTAAAGTCTCAAGAATTACATCTCATACTTTTTGATGAGAAACTGGGAATATAAACACAACTGCGTGTCTTTTCTAGCATTAATCCTTATGGGTATTACTGCAGATCTTTGTATAATAGATGTTGTTTGAGAAAGATCATCTGTTCCTTTTATTGACATAATTTAATTTGAAATGTAAACACTGAACCTTTAAAGTCTATAGATATATGCCATAAGTGTGATATTATGTGCAGGTTTATCAAACATGATGTCAGACGGAGAGTTCCTGCGAACAAGCTGTGGTTCTCCAAACTATGCTGCTCCTGAGGTCATCTCAGGGAGGTGAGTCTTTCTTCATGTGTTGCTAAATGATCAGACTTGTTAAATGTTCCTTCTATCACTGTATCATGATAATTGTGTATCCGTGTCCGTCCTCAGGTTATATGCTGGTCCTGAGGTCGATATATGGAGCAGTGGGGTCATTCTCTATGCCTTGTTGTGTGGGACACTTCCCTTCGATGACGACCACGTGCCAACCCTCTTTAAGAAGATCTGTGATGGGATCTTTTTCACCCCACAGTATCTGAATCCCTCAGTTATAAGCCTCCTGAAACACATGCTGCAGGTGGACCCCATGAAAAGAGCCACCATCAAAGAAATCAGGTGAGCTACGCATTTGTCTTCTGAAAGAGAAGAGTTGAGGATAGATGTGGCGTAAAGATGAAATGACAATGTCCAATTACCCCACAGAGAGGATGACTGGTTCAAACAGGAACTGCCTAAGTACTTGTTCCCAGAGGACCCCTCCTACAGCAACAACATGATCGACGACGAGGCCCTGAAGGAGGTGTGCGAGAAGTTTGAGTGCACCGAGGAGGAGGTGCTGAGCTGCATATACGCGCGCAACCATCAGGACCCGCTGGCCGTCGCCTATCACCTCATCATTGACAATCGTCGCATCATGAGCGAAGCCAAGGATTTCTATCTGGCGTCCAGCCCTCCCGACTCTTTTCTAGACGACCAGCACCTTACGTCGTCCGGGGCAGCAGTGGCAGGCATCATCAAGCCCCACCCAGAGCGGGTGCCCTTTCTTGTCGCAGAAACCCCTCCCAGGCCTCGGCACACTCTGGACGAATTGAATCCACAGAAGTCCAAACACCAGGGAGTGAGGAGGGCCAAGTGGCACCTGGGAATCCGTAGTCAGAGTAGACCAAATGATATCATGTCGGAAGTGTGTCGCGCCATGAAGCAGCTGGATTATGAGTGGAAGGTAAATTACGGTTTTTCATTTTTAGTCCGTACATGACGTTTAAGTCATGTGTATTTGCAATGCTAGAGTAAATATGTCTGTCCAAACGCTCATTGTCTGCACCCTTCATGATCTTTGCAGGTAGTGAATCCATATTATTTACGCGTGAGAAGGAAGAACCCGATCACCGGGATGCAAACCAAGATGAGCCTTCAACTCTACCAGGTGGACAGTAGAACCTACCTCCTCGACTTCCGTAGCATAGACGGTAAGTTTCGATGTTGATTTTATAGAGGCAATTGTAGCATCTAACTAATCTTATACCACAGAGGGCAAGTAATATTGCCAGTTTGAGCCAAGTCCTGAATTGAATTCCTCACATGTAGATTGTGTTTCCCAGAATTCTGTCCCGTAGGACCGGTAGTTCAGCGTCAGCTCAGACTTCTTAAATGATTAACTTGCGCTGGAGGGCTCTGTGAGTCTTTGTTTTTGTGCTAAACGGCACCTCAAAGGAGTCGAGTGTGATAAGAGTATTTATAATGGGCCTTTTCATGGAGCACAGGAATGCAATGTAAAGGTTGTGGTACAAAATGTGTGTTCAGGCCATGAACAAGATAACCATGTTCTTTTTATCTGGACTATAGTAACAATTTGGATGTTTGTACATTTGAATTTCAATTTAAAACATTTTATGTCTCGTGTCATCCAGATGAGATGTTGGAGATCAAATCTGGAACTACGACCCCTCTCCGCTCTGGGTCAGTGGGCAACTACCGCACCACGATAAAGAATGATGTAGACGGGACTGACACACCTCCAACACCGAGCACCGCGCACCCCACCAAAGCAGCAGAGGGCTCTTTAGCGTCATCATTAACCTCATCCATCGACTCGACGGGGGGCGGCGACAACGCCACCGTCCCTCGGCCGGGGAGCCACACCATCGAGTTCTTTGAGATGTGCGCGAATCTTATTAAACTACTTGCACGATAACTTGCAAAACAATCGCTAGCCTTTTATCCTCTCTGAGTGTCTTTATAGCAATAAGCATGCAACCGATTCATGGCTCAATTCATCCTGGCGGAGGATGAAGTGATTGTTCCATGGCACTGATGCAGGTTGGTGTTCTCTGAGCTGGAGGGATGTATACAGAGCCGACAGGGGATGGAAGGGATTATATGAAAAAAGATGAATGACAAAGCTACAACAGAGCAACACAAGGCGGTTTCCTGATCAGTTAAATAGAAAAAGTCCACGTCCCACCTACACAAATAAGTGATTACACTGAATTGTCTGTACTGTAGCCAGTGAGCATTCCTGTGCAGAGACCCAACTTTTCGCCTGTAGAGAAGGAAGCCACGCGTTGAGGGCTAGTCTGGGTGGCTGACGTGTATGAATAGGATGCACTTTTGCACAAGTCCCTTTTCTTTCCTGCTGCTCTTTGCTTTTCTCTCAGTAAAGATCAGAGAGGTGGTGCAGATGTATCAGAGTGCTGGCACTGGCTATAACAGGGGCCATTGTGCCCGTTATTCATCGGACTACAAGAAGTGCAATGACCCTTGTATTTCTGTCTGTCAGGGATAAAAGAACGTGTCATCACATTTGTGTTTGGTTTTATTCTTTTATTGTAAATCTGAGGCACCGGAAACAAAATGATCATGGTATTGTCCTTATTGTAAAAAATTTATTTGAAAATTGTCTGTCCCCAACAGTTTTATATATGAAGAGGTGAATCTATTTATCAGTGCGTTACGTGGACCGAGTGTTGGTTCTATTGGAAAATGATTTTTTTTTCCTTTCTTGCATTAAGAGTTATTGCTGGATGGTGTATATTTTCCTTTTTTGTAGTCCTGTTTTTTTAAATCAATATCACAGATTATTTTGTTTGGTTTTTTGTTTCCTACAATCACAACTCTTCTGATACTTGATTGTCTTTCCAGATAAACATAACCTGCTTTTACCACGTAAGAGATATTTTGCCATGACAAGTATAGAAATATCACGTTGAGCATCACATAGTCTGAGATTATTCTGTTGTATTTTTTCTGTTTATTTTTGGATTAATAATTAGGATTTGAAAATGATTTCTGAGTGAAATGCCTTTTGTCTACATCCAATTCGTAAATGCCAATCCATAAGTGTATAATCAATTTGAAACTGAATAGCAGCAGTGACATGCAATGGAGAGTGTTTTTGTCTATTTTTTGACTTTATAGCGTGGATAAAAGCTTAAATAAAAATCTGTAAGAAAAGCATCACACAAGCTTTTACATTACAAATGTATAGTTGATTGATGCTCTATTATGACATTGAACAGAACCTCGTGTTTACAATCTCAGTCTTAAATTTTGACAATGTCCCTCCGTTACCTGTCCAAAGTCTTAAAGTTTGAAGTGTTGTCTGTTGTTAGGCTGCCTTATCATCGTCATCATCATCATCAGTACTTTTCATCTGTTTTTGTGTCAGTAAAAGTTGGAATTTGGCACATTTTTACAATTCAATGGTCAAAATAAGTAAATATCGTTGTTGATGTTGGTTCACAATTACTGTTAATTCAAATTACAGATTGTGTTGACGTTTAAAAAGAATATTGAATGCATAACTTTAAATGACTTTTTGATGTTTTGCCAAACTACTGTAGACATCAGTAACTGCTTCCAAAGTTTTAATAATAAAATTAATAGGGAAAACAAAACAAATGTATTTCATCATTTTGGTGAAATATGAGCCACATTTTTAACAGCATGTTCTCATTATGGTATCAAATATTTCAAAATACATTTGTATTAAAAGCAGTTGTTAAAGTCTTAAGTTCCCACTGTTTTGCTCCACAGCTTTATTGCACAAAACATAAAGTTGGGTAAACAACTTTGCATTTCAGAGGTACAACAAAAACGAGTGACAATAATTGTTTTTCATCTTGTCTCTTTGCTGTCTCTTATCTGATCAGTTGAATGACGTGGCTTTGACAGCTCTCTTTTAATCCAGAGTTTATGACATGCAGTGATCATGATGAAGAAATGCACAGTGGTGTTGGAAAGATATTGTAAAAAGTACACTTTTTTTGGATGGGTAGTTGCAAGTTTTGATTACATAACCCAGTCATAGCTGATGTCTAGGGTTTTGTGGGAAGATGAACGTGTGAAAGAGTGACCGTTTTGACAACTTACCGAGTAGTTTACTAGGGGAGTGTTCAAACTGCTTGAAGATATACTGTTCGATTTGTGTTTGGTGTGTAAAGGGACCCCACTAAATTGACCAGTGTAAATCCGAATGAACAGTGTTGAAATCATTTGTATACACAACTGCCTAATAAACTGCTAAATTGCACACAATTCCACTGAAGCATCACTGTATTGCCACTTTACTCGTGAAATGGAAAAATAGGGTCATGTGAATCAGAAGTAATGGGCAAAACGATCATACAGGTTGATCACTGTACTAGAAATAAAATAGTATCATTTTTCTATCGTATTATTGTTGTTGTGCAAAAGATCAATGACTCGTCAAATTTAATTCAATATAGATATTCATTTTGATGATATTGAATATACATTTAATTTGATGAAAAATGCCATACATTTGAGATGAATCAAAAATAGTAATAATAAAAATGGTAGTAATAACAGTAAGGGAATGAAACGGGCCTAAATTTATCCATGTGTTATGTTCCTTTAAAATATAACACAAACATTCCCACTTCCGGGTTATGCTGCATTCATGTCGTCGAGGCAACATGTTATATAAGTACCTGCCATCTCGATTTGGGATTGTAGAATGAAATAGATACAAGCGACAAATACATATCTATAATAATAATATCTATATTTCATATTCCATATGGTACCTTTAAAAAAAAGATATACCTGTGTTTGTTTCTACCCCCTGTAGTACAAACTCACTTATACATATTGGGCATGAACGTTAGCCTTACTTGATTTAGTAAATTACTACTCTTATTGTGTGCCACTGAATGCGTCTTGGAGGGTCAACAAATATGGCTAACTGTTAGCTTGTATTACCTATTAGCCTTGCACGCAGGAAGAGTTTACATTCTGTATGTACAGTTTCCTTCATGTGGTTTGTCATTGAATTACATTATCTGACGTTACAACAAGTGCAGTATCCATGCGTAAAAATAGTGACATTTTAAAACGTTTTGTACGTGTTAGCTTGGTAAAAGACCTGTTAGCTAGCTATGTTGTGACAGGTTTGTTTTGTTTACTAATAGCTAAACAGATGTTGTTGTAACATAGCTGTCGTTATGCCATGTCATTTTGCAAGATAGATACTTCACTAAGCAGTCTAGGTAAAACGTAATTTTGAATATCTGGATACGATTCAGGCCAAATTCCAGCGAATTAATGATTTTCATTCTGAATAATTTGCACAATAGTTGGCTCATCACCATGACAACTCCAGTGCTTGGCTGTTAAATATGTGGCATACTGTTACTTAGTTTGTATTTTCCCTACAGAATGGCTTCCTTTGGTTGGAAGAGGAAAGTGGGTGAGAAGGTGTCAAAGGCAGTGGTGCAGCAGTTTGAGGCTGAGGCTGAGAAGGCTGAGAAGAAGACTGAGGGAGGAGGACCAGGTCGGGAGAAAGAGGACGAGAAGGTGGACTGGCTGCATGCAATCAAACGACGGAGAGAGATCCTGCTGGAGGATTGTGCAACCAAGAGCAAGAGGCTGGAGGATGAAGGAGCAATGCTCGCAGAGCAGGGCAGGTGAGGGATGGTGCTCAGAACATATGTGATATGCATATAGTTGTTTGTTGTTCCTGTGGCAGCTGTAAAAATGAATAGTTATTTATATACAGATAGACGTACATTCACTACAGGGTCAGGTTTGTACTTTGGACCTGTGATGCAGTCTGCAAAGACAAATGACTAAAGACAAGAAATAAAGAAAACATTTGAATACAAGTGAAAACATCACAATATAGTATAATAAAGACGCCGAAAAGAAGGGGCCGAGGGTTCGAATATTCACTTTGCTATTGGATGGGACACCAGGGGATCACAGCTAACGGATCTCAATGGTACCAACAATAACGTGCTATTACAAATCTCCAGAGGAGGGCGCTGTTGAACAGCGCACACACATTCACCCAATACCACAGCTCATAGGTGACTTGTGTGTTTTCCTGTTTGAAATGAACGCAGAAGAAATCCTATATTTCAATGGCATAGTCAACTTAGAGCCATCCAACATTGAGGTTTTCTCTTCTATCTCTCAAGCTGATTGAATTTCTCTGAAAGCCTGTAACAGTATAGATTTCCATTTCAAAAGCCAAACAGCTTTAATCCTACACAGGGATGAGATCAGTTAATTAGAAACAATACATATTTTATACTTTTGTCATAGGAGCGACATCTCTTCAGGCTTGTCAGTCTGTGTTTGCTATTACATTAACTACACATGGAGCAATGTAATAAAAGCTTTTTGAATTGGAAGGACATTTTTAAATGTAATAAACCAGACCTTGCTCCGGTACCCTAAGTACACACTTGGAGGGTTCACATTATGTGGGAAACCAATACTTTAAATTAAGCTGGCATCTTTGTGTATTTGAATACACTTATATTGATCACCAAACGTCGACTGAGATGTTTATACATTTGCATTCTGTAATCGAACTCCATTGTAAGACAACAGAGCAGTCATCCATCAGGAGAGTGTGTTACTGGATATTTTGACCTTTTTAGCCAAACAACAATCACTTTGTGTAAAAGCCTTTAGTCCACCAGATGTAATGCCGCTGGCCAGGATTACTGCCTCTAATTGTGTTTGTGAGGAGAGAGTGGATCTCGCAGGAGGAAATGATGTCGTGCTGCTCCGTAATGGCTGCTCAGAGGGTTGAGATGGTGTCTGACCGGGGATGTGAGCCAGCAGGGTTTTCTCCCCCCCCCCTCCTCGAACAACATTGACCTCTGATGTCAGTGTGTCATTACCAGCGTTAAATGTTGTGTTGTAACCGAGGTGCTCACGTAGAGCCGGGGTGTAATATGGGTGTTCGTCTGAGTCCCATCGTGTACAGATCCTCTGTTTTAAGGTCAACCAGCACTGTTACCACCACCACAAATGTTGTCTTTGTCTGGATTCGATTGCTAGTAGGAACATTTGGGTGATTATAAATCAATATAGTTCTTCTCTAGTCTGATTCACACCAGCACAAGTGCAAACAATGTCATCTAGATCTTATATACTTTGGTGTAATATTGATATTTTTTTCCCTTAATCAGGGTTCTATATATAAGGTTGTATATGTTGTTTCCCATGTTATTGATAGTAATTTATTTAAAAAGTTTCCATTATGTGGGTGTACCTCAGAGCATGTGCTCTGATTTGATTGCATGAGGTTGTGTGTTCAATTCCCACCCTCTGTGTATGTTGCTTAGATAAAAACCGTCTGCTAAATGAAATTGTAGAATTGTGGTATCATGATGACATCATAGAAATCATTGTGTATTTACAGTTATCTGCGAGACCATGACTAAAATCCATGTTAATCAGGGTCTTGCAATCTGGCTCCTTATGAGCATCCAAGAAAAGTATCATAGTCACGATTGAAAACTGTATCTTCATGCAGGAGTGCACTTCAATATGTTTCAGTAATATCACTCCATGCACGGTGGTGTCATCATGAGGATGACAGATAGCTATGGTTTCTTTTTATTTGCATATAAAAGCTGTTTGGCACTTCCATCCATGAACTGTATCAAAGAAAGGTTTTTCATTGATATGATTCAGCAAAAGAAACGAAAAGCTACAAGCATAATCAGATGCAATCGACACATTCAGTCACAAACACAGATAAAGTTATTTGTCGCCTGCTATTGAGGCGAGTTGAAAGCTAATTCCCAGTCTATAGATGAAAGAGCATTTGCTGTAAAGCCTCACACAATATCTTTCTGGCAAGGCTCAACAGGCAGTTGTAAATCACACAATAGATGATTGGCAGTTCTGACCTCCACCCAGATATCAGCACAGCAATTCTTTTACTTACCAAAATGTAATTGTCCAGTAAACATCATCCTGTTTTAAAAGGACAGGTGAAAAATAGGTCATACATCTGTTGAGTCGTGGAATGGCTAATTTCGGGAGGTGTGGGAGGTTTGTGAAGCAATGAGTCATGTCCTCGAAATACTGCACATATTTGACTGATTTGTCCGGCTTCCAGCTGCCATGCTGAGTCAGTTTTTTTACTCTAAAATGCAGCTCCAAAGTTGAAATCTGGCATTAATAGCACATTTGAAATGTTCAGCGCCTCAAGATTTGTGGTTTAGATTAGCCGTTCATCTTATTGATTTAATGTTGTTACACATGGTTTACGAAACCATGTGTTGGCCATGTTTCCGTCTTTTGGACAGCCGTGTGTGACATGGTCACAGTGTCCCAGTTCTACTTTTTCCAGCAATAAACAACCTTCAGGAATCGGAGTTACTTTCATCCGTTTTCAACAAACGTGATTGTTTGCTTAAATCTTCCAAGATTCTTCAATTGCATCTCTTGATCTTCTTCCCCTATGTCTCGGTCCTGGATGTTGACTCATGTACAGAGTTGTTAGAACAGTAGGGGAGCCATAGTGGTCTTCCAGGCTTCATGTGGTGCATTGCTTAATTTCCTCACTCTATCTGGCAGTGTCATTTACTTCATGTGCTCCGAAGATTTCCCCACCACAGTTCCAGTTCCCCTCTCTGACTAGCAGTACAGGCGTTTTCTCACACTCGATTCCGACGCTCATCATACATCATCTGAGTTTTAGAGCCTATCTCTGTTTACATTCTCATTAGTGGCTCCTCCCCCTCATTATATAGAAGCTGTAGATATATCAATCATAGTTTCAAACCCAGGATTTCACCTCATAATCTTAGCCGTGATCAGGACTGAATGATATTTGAGTCAATATTGACTTGAGGAGGCGGGGCCGTAGTGGTGGAGAGTGCATGAACGAAGTCATGATTCCATTCAGTGTGTTCAAATGGAAACAGCCTGTTTGTTAGAAACCAAAGAAGCTGGAATACCAGGTAAACAGATCTTAGCAGAACAGATTAGTTGACGCATGGTGGTGACGTCTGCTTAAAGGCTGCAGTGACGCTAATTACACCACATACCCCCGTGGACCTCTGTGTGTTTATCTAACCTGCAGCAGCCTGTGTACACTCGGTGGTATGCCATTGTGTCACTCCGGTGGACAGGTATTGTGGGGGTTATTTTTGTCCTTAACACGCCAGTAGAGCAAATACAATCCTGTCGATTGTTGACTAAGTAAGTTCTCTTCTTGTGCAAAAATAGCATCGCCAGTCTTGTAAATATTTCCTGAAATAATAAGTGAATTATTGATAATGTCCTTATGATAAACTGCATGTCTCTATGCTCATCAGAAAGGGGGTTCCCCAAGGATCTGTCCTCAGCCCGGTTCTCTTTATGTCAACCCCCACAAAGAAATTGATAGTAGATATTTCAATGTCAATTTTTTTGCAGGTGACATTCTGTCATATATGCCAGAGGCTCCAACTCAGCTCAGGTCACCTATCTTAACTTTTAATCATTCACAGTCAAGAAAAGTGAAAGTACTTGTTTTTTTTTCCCTCCTCCATCTTTTTTCGAAACAACCTGCCATAAAAACTTGGTGCCTATACTGTTTGTGCATTGAGGTTTCGCTGTGACACTATTCTCTTGCGCAAAACTCATATTCAACACATGATTTCAAAATTGATCAAACTTACTCCATCTGAAAAACGGTTAGATATTGATCTTTATGATTAACATATTCTGTCTCGTCATTCCTGGCAATAAACCAGCAGTGAAATCTGTCATGTATACCATAAAGCTTTATTACAAATTACCAATGTCCTACCCTTCCTTGTCCTGTGTTACTCTGTGGGTTGGACCTGGAGTTCAGAGGAAATAGCCATCTGAAGTTATTCATTTATAAAACTTAACTTTTGAAGCTTCCAAACTACCTAACGTCTCCCATCTCTGTGAAATCTAGTTTCAACAGAGCATGATCCAGGAACGACTTTAGCCCAGATCTCCCTTTGGTACGCACAGACTTTGGCAGACATGCTTTTTTCTCCAATCCAACTGTTTCTCTCAATTCCTTACTTTTTGGTTCCTGGCATCGTGTCCTTTGTTCTGCTGACTGTATTTCTGTATTTGTATCGTTTTTTCCAGGTCTCTGCTGGAAAAATAGATTTTAATCTCACCGAGACTGTTCGAGTAAATAAAGAATGATTAAAAATAAAATGACATGACTCAGCTGTGTTTCATAAAAGTCTAGTATCTTCCACTTTTCAGGGGTTGTTTGCATGAGTGGAAAAACTTGATCAGAACGTCTCTGGCCATACGAGTGTCGTCTCTATAACAAGTCACAAAAAGTAAACAGGGACATCTTCATGTTATACACTGAACAAACACATGCTGCTATGTTCAGTTAGATAACATATCAAATCTCAGGGTGGAGACAATTTAAAATTTTACTGCTTCTCTTTGTAGGGTGTTGATTGCTCCTGGTAACTTCGAATGCAGCCAACAAACGATTATCTCCCAAAATGTAATTCATATGTCTAGTTTTGTAGAACCGCATCACATTTCATCTCTTTCCCAATGTGCTGTGTATTTGTTGCAGCCAGATTATTTCTTTTTTTCTCCTTGCAATGAATCTCTCAGTTGTCGGAGGTTGATTAGAATCGTGTGTTTGTGTTTTCTCTAGGCACTGGGAGGCCATTAAGAAGTGGGACGAGGCCATTCAGCTCACCCCAGACAACCCGCTGCTGTATGAGATGAAGTCTCAGGTATAATAAAAACCTGTTTGTCACTGGTTACTCATGCTTTCCCAGTATTTGTATCATATCTGCTGCCCTTGTTGTTGAAAGGGGGGTGGGTGATAATGCTGGAGAAGCTTGTAAGAGCAGGCTGTACCTCCACTGGCCATCTTATCAAAGATATTCACATGTTGCTGAACCCCCTCCCCCCTCCTCATTATTTTGTGTCAAGCATCAAAAACCAAATTTCCTCTTGAGAAGCAAAATGTGCACATTTGTTTTTATTTCACAATTTCTGCCAAAAATTGCATCAAATCATTTATGAAAATAGCTGTTGATCAGTGTTAAATACAAAAACGTTATGTAACACGCTCAGACTCTCTTAGGGTCAAAATGAACCTGTAAGCCCAGACTCTGACAGTCCGTCTGTGGGTAATACGGTTGAAAAGGGACGATGAACTCATGGATGATATTACACTGTGTTTTTGTTACGATGCGAGTGTGTCCAAAACCTGACGTGGTCCAACAGCTGCTTTCGGAGCTTTGGGGGGTTGGTTTACATCTGGCCACAGCAACACTGTCTATCTGACTGGTGGGGTGTGTGTGTGTGTGTGGGGGGGGGGGGGGGGGGGGGGGGGGGGGGGTAATGATGAGGATATACCAAGAATATCCAGGCATATTCTGTGTTTGTACTTGGGCAGTATGCATGTGATTATTTATCAGACATCGTGGCCACATATACAGTATATAGTCCCTCTTTCATGTTGGTATGCTTTTAAGTCGGATAAGTGGTATCAGTACGGAGAAGACGCTGCGGAGCGTCTGGAGCATTTTAACAGTAACAGATTTACTGTTTTGGAGTCTTAGTACTATTTCCTTTTTTTTGTTATCTCCTGTTTCATTTACTTGATTCCTTTGTGTCTCATGTTAAAATGAGTGGCTGCATCTGTGGGAAAAGTGAAGAAGCCAGACCTTTTCCTACAACTAATGCAATAAGATAGCATCAGAATTCACATAGCATGTTGAGTATTTGAAAGCCTAATACAATACAATCGATTGTTGGATATATGAGGAGGAAATCATTACGGGACTTGTTCCGGAGAACACCACCACAAAAGGTTTTTCTTTTTTTAACTCCATGCCATGACTCAGTTGAAATATGACATACGCTCACATCTGTTTTCACTAACTTTCAGCTGTGACTGTGCAACGCCTCTCAGCTATTAGTGTCCATTATCAGCCTTGATGTTATTCTCCATCGTTAGGCCGAAAATAGGCTCGACCTCATGGTGTTCCCATCACAGTTACTCCGACATTGGCCGTAGACCCCCGCCCCACCTCCCCTCCCTCATCACTTCCGCCCCCCAGTCAATCAGCCTTTGTGCGACCGTCTGTGTTTGTCTGTGGCGGCAGACCCGAGCGAGCTCTGGAGGAAATTGGCTCCATTTGTGGAACTGTCATCGCATCCATCTGGTTTTATGAGTGATTCCAACATAAATAGGCTCTTACTGAGAGCGTAAAGGGATTCTGCTGGTCATTAAAATGTTGCAGAATGTGTTGTTGAGTCCTGAAGTCAAGTCAGTGCACCAGGTATTTTGGGCTTTACTAATAATTCTCCCTTTTCCCTTTCTTTGGTATATTATGTCCAAAATGAACAGGTTACTTATATAGGTATAAATATCATTGACTTTTACTCCAGCAGTTCTGTCAAAGTCAACTACGAGGACAATAACTCAACATCTCGTCACATATATACAATTCTGGCCGCAACATAGAGTTTTTTGGGCACTAGCAGCATTCTGCTCTGAGCTGGACAATAACAACTTTAAGCCTTGCCAATAATCAACAATAACGGCAGCCAATAAAAATATTTTCCCACATATTGTTGTGCACAATAGAATCCCTTCGTGATAGCTCATTTCCTACTCAAAAGTAACAGAAGATTAAAAAAGGATCCATATGCATCGATCCATTTTGTTGTTGAAGAATAGATTCATTCTTCATTTCTAACTGATATCTTCAGATTTCTTCAAACTAATAGAACTTGTGGAACTGGAAAGGTTGACAATTCTTAGCATGGATTAACACAATGAAAATGTAATGACATTTCCCTTTTCATACCAATAATGTCTACTCAGTTTTTTCAGTACAGTTTTTCTAATGCTGACTGCATTTATATCCTGTTTCAGAGCTGCAGTTTTTCTGTATGACCTTTTCTTTTTCACTCTTATACTTGAGTTGAGGGGATGGATGAACGGGTTTATTTGCTAGTTCTGGCTTGTAAATATCACTTGTTATATAATTTAAGGAAGGAGGATATTGATATTTCTGCAGTGTCAGATATAATTTCTTTGTGCTTTACCATTGAGGAAAAGCCAAAGGTCATATACTGGAGGTTATTACTTCCTCTCTCCTGACTGCTGGTTGAGTAACTACAACAAAGTTTCAAGCGAAAATCCAAATGTGTTTCTCTTTTGTTGAATATACGCAGCTGTGAAATATTAACCCTCTGAAGAATTGTTATGTAACATAATTACTGTATGTTTGTTTTGTGAACGCTCACCATGTCATGTGTCCCCACAGGTACTGACCATTCTGCAGGAGGTGTTCCCAGCAGTCAATGCAGCTGAGATGGCGGTGAAGCTTCGCCCCTTATGGTGGGAGGGCTGGCAGACTCTGGGTCGTACCCAGCTCAACCTGGGTGAGGTGGACCTGGTGAGTAACACTTACCGCACACATTCCCAAATGACAACAAACTAGAATGACATAAGGGTTGGGAGCAGTTGATTGCTCCACATTCCCGCTCTGCACGTGACACTTTGTCCAAAATCGAAAAACCAGTCATGTGGCACAGATATCGGGCACAAATCAGCCTTAAATGCATGACTGGCACTGTTGATAATGTGCAGTCTCTAGGTGTTGTCTTAAAGGCGCCACTCTTCTTGAGTGAGCGTATCAAAAGTCACACTGGCACATGACGAATGTACCATCAATAACCCTGTCATGTTGCATAAAGATGGATGGCACCTTGCACAATCCGTCATTAATGGCCTTCCTTAGACTGTTCGAATATGAATGTTTGAACCTGCTATAAACGACACCTGTTTTTGTTGTCGTCCATAAATCATGATTTTAAGGAGCCGTTACGATGTGCCAGTCTGTTTACTACTTGCTTCGTGCCTTTCGAGATGAAGTGCCTCTTTTAAACTACACCCAGGCGCCTGAGGCTGAGACGATTGCTTAGATTGCCCCAGAACATGCTGGGGCGTGCGGGTTCTGTTCCAAACATCGTGGATCTCAGTCCCCCCTGTTTGCACATTCGGAGCCAAGTGTGCGAGGCTGAACTGAAGACACCTTTCATTTCGTGGCACTATGTGTCGCCGCTACATGTCCTGCAGCCAGGGAACTGTCCTATGGCATCAAAAACAATAGGAAGTGTTGAGAGTTACCAAAGCTTAAACTAAACCTAACATAGACACACCCCCTTGTGTAATGGAGCCATTGAGAAGGAAGGCGGTGAAAAAAACGCATGTCTATATATAGCCGGGCTTGTTGAGTCCAGTCAGGGAGTGTTGTCTGCATAGACATGTTTGAGTAGCGCCTGTTATTGCAGATGTGTGAATCGCGATGTTCTCTTTTCATGTCTCCTCTATTTCAATTTCCACTCCTGTCTGTCTTGCTCCAGGAAAATGGAAAACACCCAACAAAAACAAAGAAGCAGCTTCTGATTCAAGTTTTGTCGCCTCTCCTGAGTTTTCTTTTTTAATATTGCAAATTGGCAACCTTACGACTCGATGACAGTTCTGTTCCCATATATCTTTGTTTTCGTCTTCTCATTAAATTACAACCTCACTCCTCTCTGAAGCAGGTTATCTGCCTGAGGTGGCATTTTGTCCTTTGAAGCCTTCCATACTTTTCTTATTTAAGGTTTATCGATGGTTAGATCAAGATAAAACTTAATGGTGTTGTTTTGGGAACAGACAGTTACAGTTGTCAGAGTTGTAAGAGTGCTGAAGACTTTTGAGTTTTATTTCTGTCACAGTTGGGGATATGAAGTTGTATCTGAGATTCCCACTCCCCCTAAAATCAACAATTAAGCTCATGCTATTTTTATAGAGGAAAACATTTGAATAGAAAAACAGACCCATTAGCGCAGAGGATGTTTTGCTTTGTAGTAACAACTCCCTGTTTTGTTTAAACCATCCTTTCGTGCCAAGACAGACAGGATCGTTGATGCTGATGCTCAACGTTCGCTGTCTCAGTCATGCTACCTCTGTGTGAACCGTCGACCACAAGGCTTTGATTTAGACCTGGATTTTCATAAAAGGTGTGGCTCGCTGTGGCAGTAAGCACAGGTGCAACTGACAAACTTATCACTTTATTAAAACAATTCATGAGATGCAAATGCTGTTTAAAAATGTGGAGGCTGTTCCCACCTGGTCTCTTGCCACACGCCCCCCTCCCCCCATCTCTGACTCCATTTTTAACCTGAGCTGATCTGTCAGTCAAGACGAAATGCTCCAAAATATCTTTCTTTTCATTTATCAATGTCAGGGAGGGGCCACATGAGTTAAAGTCAACATAGAGGTGTTGATGGTTTTATCTAAGGCATTTCCAATAGATCAATTGTTCCAACTTGGGCTACAACCACTATTTGATTTATTGATTATTAAAATATCATAAAAATAGTTGGCATGACACACCTTTCCTGAAGTGGGCACAATAAAAGAAGTATAATGCAGAATTTACCTGTTTGTCATTGAACCTTGCACACTGCCCCTTTACTGTGCAAGTTCTTTGAAGTTGAGTGTTGTCTAGTAATTCATTTCTAATTCAAATCTTCTGAGCAAACTTTACTCGTCTGTACCTTGACTTTACTGGCTGTAGTGGCATTTTACACAAACCGCATATTACAAAGCTACTTCTGCAGCCGTTCAGTTTCTGAATTTGCTCGACAGGTTTCAGACGCCTGTCAGAACTGATCCACGAGCTCATGACTCAAAAGGAACGGCATGTGTGAGTGAATTTGTGTCAGTTGAGCAAGTTGATATCAGGCCCCCGTAAATACTTGGGAATCCATTCTCAGTGAGATAATCGTCAATTTCAATTTGATTTAAAAAATGCGGAGTCAGCACAGAGATATTGATGACTTCTGAATGACTCGTTAAATCTGCCTCTGTTCCGCGTGGAGGGGATTGCAGTCTTGCTCGGTGACAACACGATGGAAGGAAACACCGGCTTATTCAGCTGCACCGATGCCAGTGTCTTTACGCTTCATCACAGAGAATTACGACAAAGCCACAGAAAGGGAAAGAGCTCTAACTATTCAATTTGCGGGAGACGATAAACCTCTCTTCACTGACAGATTAAGCACTCCCATTTCTCCCCACCCCTCCCCTCCCTCCCACCTCTTGTTTTTGTCCCAAAAGCTGATTGCGCCATTGTTCCCGCAGGCTGTCAGGTCTTTCCAAGTTGCCATCCACCTGTGCCCCTCTGAAAGCACCTTGTGGCAAGAGGACTTGGCATGGGCACGGAGGTTACAGAAGCAGCATTTGGCAGCCAAGGAGAAAATCCGGCAAGAAGAGGAGACCGAAAAAAAGATCCTCAACGCCCCTGAGCTCGAGCAGGACTATGATTTCGAGTCGGACGAGGTGCTGGCGGCCTGCGTGGCTGTCGCCGAGCGGCAGACGCGATACGAGGAGATGAAGAAGATGGTGGTGGTGGTGGACTTGGAAGGGAACATCAAGAATGTGTTCACTGGAGAAGAAGCATCAGAGGACAAGGCCGCGCCATCGAGTGAACAGTTTGTCAAAGCGAGGGGAATGTAATCGAATCTCAGCGTTATTCCATCATCCTGCTTTCATTCCTTTATTTATGAATCGGACTTTGCCTGCCAGCGCGTGAAGCCATGACAACAGCCGAAGGCAACACGAGAACTTCAGCTGAAAAGGGTTATGCAACAATTAATGGACAACCGAGCTCTGCTGTTTTACATTTTCCATCTTGTTTGTTCTCAATGTGCATGTCGAGGTTTTCACATGCACACAAAGAGATTAAAGATATTTTTAACGTCCATCCATCAGCGAGTGAGAGGCAAGGACTCGCATGTTATAAAGATGCACCCCGACACAAACATCTGTTTCGTCTTAATGCAGACATTTAAAAAAAAATAAACTGTGTTTCCCCCGGAGTAGCACAATAGCTGCTAATGTTCTCTGCGGTCGCGTTAGAATCTACTTTACGATGCAGAAAATATTGGATGTCTCTGCTGAGATTTTAAGAAAATAAAAACAGGAATTCAAAGAGCGCTCGGTCGGAATTGGCCGCTTTCGCATTTCAGTATTGCAAATTGAAAATTCCAAAAATGCCTGGATGGTGGCTTCCATCAAGCAGGCTGCATCGAAGGTGTGTCAAGACTTTGTGACTGTTTGTCGCGTCAAAAAAGATCTGATTGTACATGCTCGACAAATAGTCAGCGAGTGAATAAATAATCCAAAGCATCATGTTTTAGTTTGAGTCTCATAATTTTGCAGTTTTCTGAAGTTGAAACTCACAAAACCACAACTGTATAATGAGCGAGAGATTAAGTGGAACAATAAGTGTCTGCAGTCAGAGGGTTGGGTATTTAACCAAACGTCAAATTCTTTATGGTGCCGTAGGAAAAGGAGTTGGAGGATCAAGGTTTTCACACTCAAGAGACTCAAGATTCCATCCCATGTCATCACTGGGAAGATAATCATGATAAAGTGTTTCTCAAGTGCATGCAAATTAAAATGAAACTTACTGTGACATTCTTTGTTGCGCATCACAGGAAATTCAAGTTCCAAAGACGTCTCTTGCAGCCAAAAACAAATACATGCATGATAAAGTAGATGCATGTGTTCGGCACGATGCACAAATATGCAATTAACAGCCAGAGTTATCCAAATGCCTATTTAATGTGCTTTGGCAAGGACAAGGAAGTGGAATTCTCAGTTACTCATTCAGTAGTATACAGTAGTCGCCTCAATCTGAATCCTCTCTGTACTGCTGTGATTATGTAAACTTAAACTACACTGTGTACATTTCTGTAATCAATTAAAGGTACAATACGGAGGATTTTGTGACATCTAGAGGTGAAGTTAAATGTTACAGCTTAATACCCGCCTCTTCAGCCTTTTCTTCCAATTATATAGGAAAATCCATGGTACTTCTTTAAACTTGTCCATCCTGTGCCACAGTAAAAACATGGTGGTGCAACATGGCAGCCACTAAGCAACCACAGCCTGCATTCACAAATCACAGTTTGTCTCACAGGGCTTCACAGGGTGGGTAACATCCTCTGTCCTTAGACCCTCAGTAAGGATAAGGAAAAAGTACCAGAGGAAAAATGAGCTCGAAACCTTAGGGAGAGTCATAGGTGAGGGATCCACTCCCAGGACGGACAGACGTGGAATGGATGTTACATTGAAGGTGCAATAACTGTACATACATTATAAATGTAAATGTTTAAGTCCATCTTGATCTCTGGGTTAATCAGGGTTCGTCTGCACTGTGGGATGCCGGTGTCCTTGTTATCGTCACCGTTTTTGTCGCCATAGGTTCTCCCACATGCTTGGAAAAGGGAAGGGTGACGTGAGGGGTATCCAACTAACCCCCAGATGTCAACACATTCTAAACACTCTACCTTTAAAAGATAGACAGTGTTTATTCATTGATGGTCTTTAGGATTAAAGTTGGAGCATATAACAACAGAAGGAGCAGGTTCCAGGTTACTGCCTTTGGTAAACACTGAATCAGACTTGACTGACAACGAGCTCTACCCTTTTTTATTTTTTTATTTCATGAACTTTTATATGGCAAAGATCAATAGTACAAATTTCTTCAAATTGTTGTAAATGAAAAACAAATATTGAACAAAAAGGACATAATTTCGCATAAACACCACCTTGTCTCCTGACACACCCAAACCATTGCCTGTGCAGTTGTTGATTTTGGAAGTTGCATAATATGATAAATGGAAGGCTTCTGTGCGTAATCTGGGTGTGCCGAGTGAATTTAGGTTCAATACACATGTTATCTGAACTATCCGTGAGGCAGTCAGATCTATGAAAACTCAAATGATTATTAATCCCTCCTCTATTTGTGCTCACACAGAATATTTTTCTATTTTTGTTTCTAATGTTAGCAGTTTGTAAATTCCCCCTGTCTGACAATATGTGGAATGTCTTCTGTCCTGGCTTATTCTTGATTCTTTGGTGGAGTCCGTCTCTGTTCTACAACGAGCACCTATGCCGCTTTGGTGCAGACTAAAATTTCAGCATATCGATGTACCCTAAAGAATCAAATCTAAGACTTTTGTGTCACATCTTCAAGGAAGTTACCTTTAAATATGTGCATGGGATTGCCTCTTTGTTCATTTGCAGCATTTGTGCAAAAAATGGATTATGACTTGAAGTTTACCTGCAGCTCCAGTTTAGGAATTCAGGAACTTATTCTTTGATTTGAAAACAAATCTGGCATTTTAGACAAGTAATATTTATACGTGTGTGACTTTTGGCGTACATCCAAACAGAATGTTAGTAGATGTAAATGTGGCTTTTATTTTCCAGAAAGAGGCAGAATATCATGACTTCAGTGTTTTCCTGACCTCTTCTCTTGCATCACAAGGCAGAATGTAGATGATTCACACACATGAATCACTATAGCTTCTACAGCTCTGATACTTGAGCTATCTGATCCAAGATTTTCTGATCCAGGCACCGATACCTGAAATCCCCTCAATGCTCTGTGCGTTCAGGTCACAGCTTCAGCACAGGAGTCACATTTATTAAAGTGGCACCCTCATTTGTTTTCACAGAGTTTAAATGTCCAGAACGACTGCGCTGACAAACGTTGTGTGCGTTTCTAGCGTGAGCTGATGGGGTTAGGAAAGAAGTCTTTCCAGGAAGAATCAGTTTTCCTTTTTTTACCTTGTTAAAATCTCAACACCACTGTTTTGTCAATTACGATTTCCTGCCTCCCGAGAGACTCTGCAAATTTCTGGGTCTGAGGTCACAGCTTGCCTTCATATCTTATTGTTCTCGGAGGGCGGTTCTTTTTTTATGGACTCTGGGAAACTGCTGGACACCGTCCATCAGGGACCCGGAACAGGGAGCGAGGGCAGGTGAGCGGTGACATGACATCTGGCCTGGCGAATGGTTCAGAGATGGTTTAGCCATCAGCGCTACTGTAGAGTGAAAGGACAGCTGACCTATATTTCCTCTGCAATAACATGGAGGCCGGAGAAGGTTTTATGGAGCATTTTATTTAAACACAAGCTTGAATTTCAGGATCTGTTTCTGGCATTACCGGATATATTTTTAGATGGAAATAGATTGAATATTAAATAGATTTTTTACCCTCCACAGTAGTGCCATCAGTTTCCATCAGGTTGATCAGAATTGAACAGATTTCCATTCTATTCAATATTGCCTTTTCAGCAAAGATTCAAACAGGCTGTCACTGAAGGAGTTCAATTGATTTTCCAATCAAAGTGTGGCTCATACACACATGGACAATGTGTAACCAATGGTTCTTTGCATAATCAACAACATTTTTGTGTAAATTAGTGGCAAATGTTAATACTTGACTCCTTATTTGTCCAATTGTATACATATATATATATGTGTGTGTGTCAAAAGCAGCAAATTGCACTCATGGCTCTGAGTGCAGCTCTGACTTAGACACTCAATATTTGTCATAATTTTTTGATTGTTCTTCAAATCCATTTAGCAAAAGCTGAAATCTATTTATTTCTATAATGAACCGTGTTATTTCCTTTGAAGAAGATTTGCAACTGCAATTTCACAATGATGAAGATTTAATAACTTTTATTTTCAGTTTATTGATGATTTTGGTACATGAGTCAGTTCAGAAGAGAATTTACATTTCATTGCAACTTTGATGTAGATGCTGCAGAGACACATTGGACATTGACATTTGATATCATGATGGTAACGTTAGCATCAGTTTCGTGTTAAACCATAAATGCATTTTAAAGAAAGTAAAAAAAAACAAAGGAAAAGGAAGCTCTGCGTCTTCAATTCTCAACAACTCCTCAGTAACAACTTGTTAGATGAGAGGAGCTGTTCGTCACATTGAGGGTAAATAAGTCAAAAGTTGAACCACTGCTCAAAATGTCATGGACTGATTGAAAGTAAATGGATCATTTCATATAAACACTTTACCATAGGAGGCGCCCTAATGTCCTCCGGTATCTGATCAGTGTAGAATTCACAGTATAGCTGCCTTTTTGGTTTTGAAAAACGAGGGCTGGTACGAGTTGAGCTTTGATGTTTGAGCTCCTCTGTCAACCAGTATGACCCAATTTTTTGCAAATGTTCCTACAGAAGAGAAAGGAAGAGAAAAAACAAAAAACAAAACTTTGAACATATCCATCTTGTAGCAATTTAAAGTGACTCCAAACTAGCTGGACCTTCTCACAGAGAAGATAATAAAAAACTCAGAATAAATAAACATCATCACATTATAATTTCTTTTCTTTTTTAGCATTAATTCTTTACAGTCACGGCGCAGGTCGTCACGACAGAAACAGCCTGGGCGGTGGATGCAGAATTGGGAAAAGTGCAAGAGAGGAGATCCTCTATGATGTTGTCCATGGGTCTGTGGAAATGTGACCGTGCAGGGGTTGTGTGTACTGATGCAGTGTTTGTGGTGAGGAGTGATACAATGATGCTGGGTGTGTGTGTCGGTGACAAATAGGTCACACTGTTAGGAGTCCACTAAATATCTACACATTGACGGATGATGGTTCAGTCTTCAGGGGCTCTCCCACAGTCACAGTGGTGATAATGTTGTCAGATGCACTTCTCCTGTGTGTTTGCAGTCTCGTCTGTAAAGGTCACGTGCAGCGCCGGGTCCTTGGGGCGCACCGGAATCTCTCTTCCGTCCGGCGCTGTGTCCTCTAAATCGCTCCGCGTGAGCCCCCTCTGTGGCCCCTCAACCTCCTGGGGGCCCTGCACCGTCAGTGTCTGCACCTCCGTTGTGCCGGAGCTGGCCTGTGACCCCGTTTGACAGGAGCCGGGCCTCTCGGCGGTGCCCTCGGACGGGTACAGGAAGGTCTGCGAGGTGCTCACCATGTCCCGCAGCTCGTGCGACAACAGCGAGGGCGAGTCCCCGGAGATGATGGAGGAGGAGAGGTGGGCGTTAGCGCAGCGGAACTGCCGGCCGTCCCTCCTCCCCCGCCCGCCCATTTTGCAGAACAGGCACTTGATTTTCTCCATCAGCTTGAGGACCACTGTCTTTCTGAGCAGGATGTAGATCCAAGGGTCCAGGATGGGGTTGACGGAGGCCATGCGGATGGCCAGCAGGTCTTTGTTCAGTCCAAACGTCTGCTGTGTCTGGTTTCGGCTCAGCTGGTTCTCAAAGATCCTCAGCTGACAGTGTAGTGAGGGAAAAAGAAAACAGCAGAGGATAAATTTAGATTAATAAGCATCCACAAATGTTTGGATGTCACACAAAGAGAACATGGAGCAACATTTCAAATTCAGAGGAGGAAAAAAATGTGCAGGCCCAAACCTGCTTGCATTTCATGTTCAAGGGTAAAATAATTGTTTGGTTTACATATTCCGTAAAGGTTGGCATGAAGAGGACATATCTAAATAGACATTTGACTGAATGTAACTTCTGTGCGAGTGTGGAAATGGCAGGGGGCCAATGAAAGCAGGAGTTCTCACTGTCATTCATCAAGCCACAGCCTTTGGCCCATCGGGTTTCCCCCAGAGTCCCATAAACATCTCCTCAGCCATCAAGATGCACAACAAGCCTTGATGTTTAACTTTCAGGTCAGTTAGAAGTGACTTTGTCTTCATGCTGTCAGTACAAGTTGCATTTCCAAGGGTGAGAAGAGTTATTGTGTGCAACAAGAAATTATCGCAAAGTTTATTTTGACTTCTGCCAAAATTCATGATTGTGTCTCGCAGAGCGACTGTCTGCTCTATCTATGGTTTTATCTCATCCTATCTATTACTGGCTCAGCCCCAGAGATGCAGGAATTCCTGCCTGTGCTTCTGCACTGCGTGGCAGACGAATCTCTGCAGTGAGCTCAGTGCGGGAAGACCAGAGCCGCAAATGGCAGCAATGGTTTCGGAAACTGTTTGCAAACAGTTCAACACACCAGCACCTTTTCTGTGCGCCGCAGACTGAGCACTTCATTGCTTGACCAAAACAGCTCGAGTGTTGTTTCTGTGTGATGCAAGGACGTGAACCATCTCGTTCATGCCTCGGGGAAATGTGTCATCTAACCACAGAGACATGAACCTGAAACACAGAGTTCATCATTATGATTATGATGCCAGTGTTTGTTGTCTTTTTTTCACACGGCTAAACTTTTTTCTATGATGTTTTTCTCACAGGTGGGAACATATTTGTGCTTATTTAAATGTGCCCAAAAATTTCATGTTTTGGTCACTTTGAGCCTTCTGGTGCATTTTATTCCCGTGCGTAAACCCAACTTTTACGCACGGTGCCATGCGTAAAAGTGCGCCTGTACATTTCTTTCATCTAATACTCACCACTAATGGAATGGAGCAGATGAGGACCACAATGGAGGTTGCGATCAGCAGGATCACCATTTGGATCTCCGCTCCGGCCAGCCGCCTGAAACTCCGTCTGCGCCGGAACTCCGCGATGCGCCGCTGGTCGGTGCCCAGGGACGTGCGCCGGATGAAACGCTTGTGCATGAGGATGAGCGCCCCGCACACCATCACGTTGCAGATGACGGTGGCCAGCACGATGACCGAGTTCACTCCCGCGTACATCAGGTTGAAGGTGGCCACCGTAGTGAGATTGTTCTGCCAATCGATGAAGCACCACGTCCCGGGCCGCTGGAGCTTCACCTGACCGAGCCCCAGGCTGGGCAGCGCGCAGAAGACGATGTTGGAGACGTACACGACCAGGAGCGTGAGCGCGGCCAGTTTCTGGTTCACGTACTCGTTGTAGAAGTACGCGTGGTTGATGGCCAGGTACCTCTCCACGGACATGGCAAACACGATGCTGAGCTGCACCAAGAAGAAGAAGAGCAGGATGAAGCCGGAGTACTGGCACAGCGGCTCGCCTCCGGGCCAGATGCCCTTCATGTAGGTGGCGATGGTGACCGGGCTGGCCAGCAGGGTCCCCAGGAGGTCGGTCACCGCCAGACCGCACACCAGGGTGTAGAAGGTCGTCTCCTTCTGCTCCTTGCGGGATATCCGCAGCACCACGATGGCGATGACGTTCCCCACCACCCCGAAAATGAACATGATCGCCGGGATGGTGGGCGGCTGGAACCTCGGTGCTATCGGCGGTGCCATGGGTGCCGAGATGTTCATCGCGCCTGCAGGAGCAAAGTCCCTTCTCACTGTCCAACTCCGAGATGCGAGTCCCCTCTCACGTCCGAGGCAGCGACGCTTTCCATTAATTTCCAAAGCACTCCCGCATCAGAGAAATCCATCGTCTTCATCTAAGTGTCATTTTTACGCACAGAGGTGAGGATCCATACTCATACGCAGAGTGAGAACGCAAAGGAATGAACCAGGGGGGTGCACTTTTTTGCAGGACTATGTCGTTGGTTGCAAAATGATGCTCCGACTCCACAGGCTGCACCTCACGCTGCTGTCACACTCTCAACTGGCAGGGAAGTTTCTTCACGGGCCCCTGACTGCAGCTCCTCCTCTGCAGAGTGTGCAGCCAGTGAGGGCGCACACGCGCGCACAGACTTTTCATCTTAGTGAGGCCACTCATTGACATAATGCATTACCAACCTCTGTACCTCAACCTTAACCATTCCAACGAATTTCTTAACCTTTACTTTACCCTTCACCTAAACCCACTTCTAACCCTAATTCCAAGTAACCAAATAAAGTGGGGACCCACTTCTCCCCACAATGACATAAATACACGTGCACACGCAGACGTTTGCCACAGTCAAAGATTCACTTCCTCATCACCACTGGATTTCCACACTCTGTCTTTGACTGCAGCACTGAGTTTATCACCACCACCACCACCACCACCACCATCATCATCATCATGCAGCTCAGTCATATGAAGGTCAAATAGATCAATAGAAATATGTGTTGGAGCCACAGTATATAAATCATACGTTAAGCCATTCTATTATTATTATTATTATTATTATTATTATTATTAGTAGTAGTAGTAGTAGTAGTAGTAGTAGTAGTAGTAGTCGTAGTAGTAGTAGTAGTAGTAGTAGTAGTAGTATATATCATATTATTAAAGTATTATCCAACGAAGGATCAGCTTTAGTCCAAGTGACAGTGATGCACATGTCTCCGTGTACGTGCAAGATGTTTGTGAGAGCATCAAAGCAGAAACATTTAACCACAACTACAAGTGAAGAGCACAATGTAGTCTTTAAGTTTTCACTCGTAGCTCGGAGTCAGATACGTGGGGACTCGCAGATTAACATCTTTATGAACTTTGCAACCCGAGGTCATTGCAGTCCTCTCCTCTCAGTTCCCAGTTTCTAAATCGTCCGCAGTTTCCTCATCGGCACATTGTAAAGTTGTTGGAAAGAAAAATAAAAGTACACATTTCAATCACGCACATGTTGTACCCTCATGTATCCTCAGTACGTGTCTGGCAGTACTTTGTGTTTATTTATTTTTGTCCTCCTCCTGTAGTGCTTGGTAATTGAATTGTGGTCGGCCGAAACATCTGCAGCAGATAAATATGTAAATGTTTTTGAGGACACGAGTGGACGGGGAACGTTAACAAATCTAACAAAACGGAGAGTGACTAACGAATGAATGATGTCGCCCGTGGCCTGTGAACATGGTGTTTGAGAGCAGGATGTTAGTGTTTGTACACCATCACAAAGAGGTGAAGTGGTGTGTGGTCTCCTGTGTGCGCAGCGACAGGTGGCTGGTGCGAAGCCGCACGCGCTTTATGTTGAAATCGTTGTCATCATGTCGGTTACATTTAACCTCAACTCAAACTGTGATCTCTTTGTTTCTCCTAATATTCATAATTGTCACACATTGTCAGTGATACACACCCTGACTGTGTGTGTGACCCTGACAAGTGTCACTCAAGAGGCCACGCTGTTAATCATGCAACATTTCAAACCTCAATAGAATAAGAATAAGCGTGTTCATACAAAAATGGGACTGATTGAGACCAAAGTCTCAATTTCCAAGTCCTGGTGAGGTGAAGATTATGCCGAGCACTTGAACTACCAAGGAGAAAATAAATACATGGCAGACCACAGACATAATGACAGATGTACCCACTTTTTCATATTATTATCATTAGAGCACACAATAGAAGGAGTTGGCCTGAATGTGAAACCACAGATTTATTATTTGTGGGCAACAATTGTCTTGGTGGTGATTCTAGAATCTTAAGATCTCACAGATACGTACGTGATTCAATGTGACCCAAGAATGTTCTGTTTTTCTTTCTTATTTAATCAGAATTTGATTTAGATGAGTTGTCGTTCATGTGTTTGAACATGTGGTTGCAGGATTGTGTCTGAGCTGATATTAAACATATCAAACATATTTGACTTGAATTCAGTAATTCCCCTCGTAATTAGAGGAGGTGAATGTCAACATATGTTGATTTGATACTGACCTCATGCTGACATCAAATGTTTGTCACTTAAGAACAAGAAGTGATGGCTTTCATTTGCTGTGACATTCACTTGTGGCCAAGTGGAACTTCTCTATGCGCGTGCTACTTCCGCTTATGTAACATCGCTTAGTGTCATCCTGTTTGTATTTGAAATATCACAATGTGGGTGTGTACCCCCTTAAAAGTAACTCACAATGTATGATTGACATCAATTGCTTTTATATTGGCAAAGTTGTACATGTGTTTGTTTGTACATAATCACTCAGCTTACAATTGTTTTTATTGCCATCAGGAGTGGATCCTCTTTATGGAAGCCGCCATGTTTTAACAGTGGACCAGAATGGACGACCAAACATCTTTAGAGTTCAAATGAGAACAACAATGTTTTAATGAAACAAAATAAGAGTTTGAATGATAACTGAATTTTAACATGGACAAAAAGGGCGATGTGAGTGTTACTTCAGCTCTAACAAGCAATTTAACCCCTAGATGTCACTCTATCCTTCATACTGTACCTGAGTGAAAATACAGTTCTATATGTCTCAAAGTGGAATGTGAAGCAGTACCTTCATGCCTGTGTAGATTCAGTTCATGTAAATGTCCCCTCTATGTAAACTCACTGCACCTCTTTGTTATTTATGAGCTGGTGGACAAACTCTCCTATTCTGCGTTCAGCTGAATTGAACACAAGGTGACCGCAGCTGGGGTTCAACGTATCAGGAAGACATTCTTCCACTGATTCTGTATTTTTAGAACCAAATGCCTGTGTGTTATTTCCTGCGGTGGTGCTGCATTAAGAAAAAGAAAAGGAATTTTACAAAGAAGACCATAATTGATAGTACATCCCTGCTTGATTTGCCCCAGTCTGCCTTATATCAGCTTTCAGCTCATTTAAAAAATATAATTGCGCACCAAACATGAAATGTGGCTTTTATCCTGCAATCCCAAACCCAATTAGAGAAGGATCTCTTTGCATATAAACAAAAGGAACAACTGCCGCATCCAGTTACACTTTCAATGTGCTATACATGCAAGCCTTGTTTTATCTCAACGTGGACGCCTCTATTGGAATCATTCCTTTTCATGGTTTTGATTATTTGCACAGTCTCTTTTTCATTGTGTTTTAAGCCCAATTTTCCATCACAATAAAAAAAAAAAACGTACAGCACATTTCCATTCCACAGTTGGTCTCACCCACGTTTAATAACACCAGTCTGGGCTGGGCTCTATGGTTTTCACCTCAGGGCAGCAGCTTCCTCACCGAAGATGCAAAAAAATGACCAGCCATGCTGATCCACTCTTGATGTGGCTTTGGCACAAACGTTGAGGAAGAGGAGCAGCACAGCGTTAAACTGTTGAGACAGGAGAGTAATTGAAACACCCAAGGCAGTGCAAACCTAAATGTAGCCCAATACAAGAGGGATAATGAAAACCTCTGATGTGGCTCTTCAGCAAATTAGTCATATATCTGAGGTGGTGAGAAATCTTTACATTCACGGATCATTAGAAGAATGACTTTCACTCGTAATTGATGACTAACTCACAAAAGTGACAGTAAAGGAGTCCTCTTAGGCATTAACCATGTTTTCTATGTGGGTTGAATGGGTTTTCTGTGCATGTCGATGTTCCACTCCAAACCAGAGGGGGCGCTGTAGGCCTCGAGGCGTTCCGCAAAGAGTTTTTCAGGCGTTTAAATTACTATTGTTGTCTAAGGGTAGATTTTCCATTGCAGTACTGCGAGTGGCCACTAGGGGGGAAATTTGCTGCAAGTCTGAGGGGAGGTGCTGTATCCTGTTGTATTAATACATCAATGCGCCACCTCTTGAGGACACCTGGAAACAATTGACCAATCAGAAGAGACCAAGCTGGCCTATCAGAGCAGTCTGGGCTTTTCTGTGAGGGTGGAGCAGGAGTGTTTTAGGAAGAGAGTGAATGTATTGTATTTCTTGAACATCTGAGACTGTCGACCTGATTTAGTTACAACATGAATATAAATGCATGACCCCAAAACCAGTAATATAGGTCTGCTCTAACAGATCATGACTGTTGTGGGTGATGTGGGGAGCTATTGTGTGCAAAGCCCGTTTTTTATGCAAGATGACATGAACCAACATTTATTTGAAGTCTTGTTTCTGTCTCTTTTATTTCACTCTTTGGTCTCCACCATCTCCTGAGGGAAGGATCGGGCTGCATGGCTATTAAACACTCCAGTGTGTTGACCAGTTCATCCCTCCCTTTGTCTTGTCTGCTGCTCAGCCAGAGCAGGTAATGGAGCTGAAAATAACACTTCAGCTCTGTCTCAGCTCCGGAGACGCTCCCTTTGAAGGATGCGGTCTGCACAGCCTTGGCCCGGGAGTGAGCCGATCTGGTCCACACTTCGATTCCAACTTGTGTCATGCTTTTCCTGCTCCCACGGTGCATCATTCGCATCTTTGAGCAGCTGCTCTCATTACGGCTCAGCCACCCAGATTGCTGCTTCATTAGCTCACTGTCGTTCGACGAATCCCAGGCAGAGAAACATCCAACCTATAGTCTTGGAATGGAAATGCAGATTTTGCAGCTTAAAGAATTGGACAGTCAGGTCAGTCACACCAGATGTGTCTGGATGAGACGTATCACAGGTTGTTGCCTCCTTCAACCTTCTCTGTTTCCTCCAGACCTCGTGCAACACACCTGGACTGCACTTAGTTCATACACTATTTACAGAGTGATTTCCCTCATGCAATTGTATAGAAAATGTGCAATTCACTGTACAAATTATCACTCTGTATATAGTTTCCATTTTTCTATTCCATTTACATACTTATACACATTTTTTTAATTGACATTTAAAATCTTTTTCCATCAGCCAAAATTGTACGTCATAAATCTGTAGTAATAAGTTCCATAAATATGAACTGTTATGAGACTTATTTGTCGACTTTACATTTATTTTTATTATTGTTCTTTTTTTAACAATTCCTCCCATTTCCTGTTTTATTTTGAAGGCCAGATCTAGTCTTGTTTCAGGACACTTCACTGTTTCCTGCTCCCCTGATTAGCAGACTGTGTCACACCAGTCTCTCATTAACTCTCCTCTCTGTGCTAATCAGATGTTCCTCTGTTTTCCTCATAGTTTTCAGGAAACATTTTAAATTTGATATCAAGATTTTGAGCCTGATCCTGCATCATCAAACATGAGTCTGGTAAGAGACATGATCACACTTTACCTTTTAAGTACACGTGCTTGTTTATGTATCATGCTAATAATTAAAGAAGAGGCCAGATGTTTAGAAAGTAGGACAGAAATTCACAGTGCTGTGGGAGAGACATGTTGTTGCTGTCGACTTTAGAGGAAGCTCATAAAAGGAAGATTTAGTGCCGTGTTGATGAGCACAGACGTGAAGATGCATGGGAGAGTGACTGCAGATAATACCAATAAAGCTTTTATTTGTGCTATTTTCACCCCAGTAGATTTAAAAGAGAGATGGGGTATTGACATCAAAGGCATTTCTTTTCTGATAAAGTGTAAAGGATTAGCTTCATTTGAGAGGTGACGGCATAAATGATAAAAATGATCAATTAAAATGATTTAATGTAACAGAATTAAAGCATGAGGGCATGATCAAAAACAAATTATCTTGTTAAACATTGATTGATTGCACTTATCATGTTTTACATAAAAACAAATCCAAATATTTATATCTCAGCTTTGTTTAATAGCAACTGACATCTGTAGGTTTGATCTTGTTCCAAAATGGAGCCATGCTTGTTTTTTGTAAGACTGATTTCAGTGTAATCTAAAGGTACAATTTGTAGGATTTGGTGGTATCTAGTGGCTAAGTTACAGTTGTTGCAGCTGAATAAAGGGCTATTATCTTGTGACATGATGTCACAAGATGACAGATGACAAGCCCTCGGTAGAGAGGACCCACTCCTGAAGTAAATATAAAGGGCTCGTTCGAGAGTGAATATATAAATCTTTCATCCAGGACCTTTTTTAATATTCAAAATACAAAAAAAACACCCTGTAATACCTCTTGACAAATGCTGACTCAGCTGTATTTCTTTTCTGATAACAAATCACGTCATAGTCTGGGAAAACTAGTAAAAATGTTTGGGCTCCCCAGGGACATGTATGTTCCAAACTGTAGAATCCACCACCTCTGCCCCCAGCTTCTTGTGCCCAGTTCGGGTTTTTTTGGACAATGTGGTCATATGACCAAAGCTCAGTGTCCCTGGTATCGTCTGGTTCTCCCTGAGGGTCAAATGAAAACATCACTTACTATAAAGACTGCTCCCATTCTGCTGACATGCACCATCTCCTCAATTATGTGAGAAATCACCTCCCTGATGAGGAAGCTTCATTTTTTTTTAAACGGATTCCAACAAAAGCAATAATTATCTCGATATCTTTTGTTTGTAAAATAGCTCTGGCACATCCTGTCGAGATTGTTTTTCAGGATGCTGATTAGGATACAGTGATATATAGTGGTCAAGATGTGTACTCCAGTTTAATGCCACTAACCTGACCCTTCCCTTCCAAGCATGGAGACAGCACATGGTGGCCTCCAGTTTTCATTATTTGTAGACGTCTCATCAACAATGGCCCTTTAACCTTTGACCTATCAAACTAATCATTATGAAAGGTTCAGTGTGTAGGATTAAAATGAAAATATTTCCATTTCTATCTAAAAACATGCAATATAAATAATTTCCCCTGTGTTTTTGCCCTTGTGTAATCATTGGAATTCGGGTGGTGGTGTTTCCATAACCCTTGGATAAGCTCTCCATGTTTATAGCAGGAGCAGGTCCATGTTTTTACAGTAGCTCACAAAGGACAAACAAAGCACTTTTTTCAGTTTTTAATATCTGAGCACTAACATCACATGCCTCAAACATGCCTTTAAAAGGGGAGAGGTGTGAAGCCAAAACACCCCTGGCGACCTTTGATACAAATATCTCCTCAACTAATTACATGGCAGTACATTTAGGTCAGTCATCATGGCGCAGCATTTCTGCTGAAGTTCAAACTGAGCATCAGGATGAGGAATAGTGATGATTTAAGTGACTTTGATTGTGTCTGTGTTTACTCACATAACTTCTCTGTGTGTACCACAATTCAGTTTTGTATTTGTTGTGTATGAGAGAGAGAGAGAGAGGGGGAGAGAGAGAGGGGGGAATGCCCTGCTGAGAGTCACATTCTCCTCTCTCTCCCCCACAAGTGCAGATCTGGGGTTTTTTTTGGTCCTCTGTTTATTTTACTGTGGCAGCTCCATGACTGTGCATGCTCCGCTCTCACACCACCCCTTGGTGCCAGCAGCCTTATTAAAACTCTTCTCCTCTCAGTTCTAAATAAGGGAACATCAGATGAGCGAAAGGCAAGTCCGGATTCGTCCATACTCCTCTGTCAATCCACGAATTCCTCCTGTCAGCTCCAATAATGTTTCTGATCCTGCAAAATGAAAAATGACACACATCTGAGAGAGGAAGGCAGCTGCGTGTACCACAGTGTCCAGTCAATGGCATCATCCCACATGCTCTTCCCATGTCGTTAATAAAGAGGAAACGTCCCCCTGGGGGCGTGGGGAGGCAGGTTACTTCCCCTCCCCAGTGCTGTAAAGCTGCACAGGGTCGAGGTGGAACTCATGAGACAAGGATGTCGTCTCTATTTAAGCCCAATAAACATTCCCTGGGTTTTTATCAGCACTGGGATCAGCTGTTGCAAAAGAGATTAAAGGAGAATCTGTAAACACAACAAATTTTAGCCGCCAAATTGCGTCTTTGTTGGACTCAGGAACTCGTCCCACGTCATCAATTTGACCCTAAACACAGCAGATGTTTGTCAGTTTGGATCCTGACGCGTCATCAATGAGATGCGGTCACACAAACCGTGTGGCGAGGATGCAATCAGATCTCAACACAAATGAAATTACCCGTGAAATGACTCAACAATATTGTCAGTGCCATGGCCTCTGCAGATGTGCCCTCTGCTGCATTGTGACACACACACATCAGGGTTATGTGCACACACTAGTGTACACGCATTGATAACCACGTGTACATGTTGTTATCAAATAGTGGAACAAGTCGTGACAACATCACCCCGCGTCGTCTTGAGCAATAACGACCATCCCGACACAGAAAAGAAAAAGTGTCTGATTTCTGTCTCCTCTGTTATAATTAAAGTTTGTGAAATCAGACCTCGTGGCTCACATGAGCACCCATGGGAGGAATCCTCCCGCGACCTTATCTGATCATTTCCCAAATAAAAAAAAGAAACCAACAATGATAGTGGCTTGTTTATGGAGCCTTCTCTCTCCATCTTCAGTGTGATTAATGGTTCTTAAAAATGGATTCAGAAAGAGAGCCAGCGGCGGGAAGCCAGGATTGTTGTGATGATGTGTAGGAAACGTTTTGCTCCGGACGGTGAAGTGGAAACGAGAGGATATAAGAGAATTTCCAGTTTTCTCTTTGTAAAAGAAAATGAGCTCATTTATTGCCCCAGCTTGATTAAAAACATGACTCATGTCATTTCTATTCAGACTTCTGTTATGGATGAGTTTAGAGTTTGGAGCGATTGGCTTTGTTTTGTGTTTTGAGAGGTCTTTCGGTGTTATGGAGGATGTGGAGGTGAGTGATATGTCCTGAGGGGACCATGCACAGAGTCAACACAATGTAAACGTGACTAATGGAGCTGAGGTGACTGTGGACATGAGAGTACAGAATGAATTCACAGTTGGGAATCAAACCTGTTTCCATTCTCGTGCAGACAGTGTGCTGTCAACACCTTGTTGGTAAATAAGATCTCAACCAGTGTTTCCTTAACTGTTTCTGCAGGGCCTCATGTTGTGGACAAAAATACTTCCGAGCACCTCTACACATGTGCACAGCATTTACCTCCAATCTCCAGAGGAATTCTATTCGAGATATGCTCTACTACTGCAGTTTTATATAGAGTGGAATAAAGTAAAACATTTTAATGGTGGACTTATTAAAAGCAACCTCCAGGACTGAGGGATGAGGCGAATAGGGCGGTGACAAAAACCTGCAGTTACCAGGGTGGCCACTTGAAGCTGTGCTCCTAAAGAGTACAAACTATAGTTATTTATTCAAAAGCGTATATATTTTGCCATTACATGCCAATACATTTAATTTCTTATATTAAAAATGTAATATTGGGTTTTTCAGTGTTTCTGCTGTAGATATCACATTGTTTACATTTCAGCCTACCACACACCATGTGACTGCATCTGCTTCGTCACATTGGTCGAGGTTATGGGGGAAAATCATGGCTTTTGTTAAATATAAGAAAATATGTCGTGTCTGAAGTCGCTGTCATTTCTTTTCTCAATTTTAATTCAGACCAGATTTTTCCTTAACTTTAACCAAGAGTGTGTGTGTGCGTGTGCTCCATCGCATGGAAACAGAGAGACAGCATTTCAATGCATATAACATCTAGAGCGTTTACCTCGGCCAGGGCCCAACTGTCCCATTCAATTCCATCAAGCAGCACCAGATCGCTCACTATCTTTGATATCAGGCTTCTAAATACGCCTGATTGTCCTCATCTACATCTCTGAACCGTTCCCAGGGAAGCTGCCAAATAATGCTCCACATCCCGGTCTAAGACAGTGAGAGTCCTGGATTCACCTCTTTGCTCATTTGCACAGAGAAGGACAAAGAGGCAGATTTGACCCAATTCCAATCAGACCAAGTTTCATGAAAATCCATTGAGTGTATTTTTTGCTATGTAATTCACTCATGACTAGGATTTTAACAAATTCATAATTTTAACCAATTTGACACTTTTTTAATGTTTTCAATTGGTCACAGCAACAATTCATCTCAACTGTCATCCCCAGGACTGTGAATTTCTCTATGATTCAGTGTCTGGACAAACATATGGACGTCACTTATTTATATGAATTCAAATGAACCATGTGTGCTTAGTTTGCAGCAGCCTGATGACAAATGAGTCCCTAGGGGGCGTCGGTCAGCATGTTAGGGCCTCCAGAGTAGACAGACACTCGCTGTGCACTATTTAAAGTCTACATGATTGGAATAGTTTTCCTTTATTATTTGCAAAACAGTGATGTGTTTTCTTTGGCCAACCTTAATTAAAGGTACAGTGTGTAGGATGCGGTGATATCTAGTGGTGAAGTTGCGTGTTGCAGCTTTATCCACCTCTTCCCTTTAAAACTCGTTGGATAATCTACAGTAGCTTTTATTTATCATAAAAGTTAAAGGAGTCAAATTTGTATTGTAAAAACATGGTGGAGGAACATGGCAGCCTCCATAGAATGGATCTGCTCTTATATTTATATAAATGGCTCATTGTGGGGCACTTAACAACACCATGTATACATACAGGTGACTGGACACATATAGTATTTCATTTCAGCATTTCTGCCAATAGAATGTACTTGACCCAAATTCTATGCACTGGTCCTTTAAAGAGTCATCTGCATATGCTATAAATCAAAAAACAGATGCACATTGGTTATTGTGGTCTGCGTCTTGCACTTTCCACACCGACTGTTTACCAGTGGGTAAACAAGAAACATGTTCCAGCCTGAAGATCTTCTACCCAATCTAGAGATTCTAGATCTATATCTACTGGAGTCCTGGGTATCTTTGATTTTGTTAGTGACATTCTCTAAAGGTTGTATAGATGTTTATTTGACTTGGTGTTTCATGACCTAATGTTTATATCGATGTTACAAACTCGTACACTCATGTCGGCAAGGAGGAAATAATTAAGATTGATTCTAGATTCTATCAAGACTAGTCTCCATGTAATCACACCTCTGAACAAGGTCATGGATGATGCGTCGACCACCTGTAATCGCTGCCGTTCCTTGATAGAAGCACGGATGTCGTTATTCTTCATTATGAGGTCAAAGGTGAATGATTAACCCTGAAAAGCATGATAACAAAATTAAACTCCTCGACTTTAGTTTTCATTGTGTAACCCATGCGGATCGCATCGCCCAGAAAAGCCGTCATGTTAATGTTTAACTCTCCCTCAAACAGGACACGGCTGCTGTTTTACCAGTAATTCACCAGCAGAGCTGGACTGGCATGAAAGGAGGAACCTGATTAAAGCGCAGCGGTCACAAATGTACGAAAAAAAGAAAAATGTAAACATCGCCAAGCTGATTTTCAGATTATGTATTTGGTTAGCAGAAGTAGAGGAATGTAGAGGAATGAACAACATGAAGCACAAAGTAAAGCCAGATGAGTTGTTCTCTGTTGGTTTGGTGCAGAAGAAGAACACAACGTGTAGTTCTCACATAATTAGAGGGAAAACATTCTCCAACAATTATCTCACGCTTTACATCAACAGGAGGAAGAGGAGTAATTAGTTGTACCCACACCTGAATGCATTGTAACGCCACTGTGTCATGACTCGCCGCTCTAATGGCACCGAGTCCGAACATACAGGCTGTTCCCTACTGTCTTGACGGCACATGCTCGACTGGATCTCGCAGTTTGATCTTTGCCAGCTGCTCGCTGAAGAAGCTCTGAGCATTTGTGTGTGTTCACAGATGAAGACCCAGCACTGGTGCATCTGCATTCATCTTTATCCTCACCGACTTCCCCCTTGCTGCCTCTGCGGATGAGCTTTACTCGGCATCTTTTTTTTCTGCCTGGTTTTGTTATTTATTTTTATTTTTTTAAACCTGTCCCAGAGTGGTTTCCCCTTCCCCTCACTGAGAACATTCATAGAGAACCTCAGACACTTATGGCTATAATTAAGTTCATCAGCTCCACACTCAGGTGCGGTTTTAACATAAGCTTTACGGGAACAAGTCCCGACAGTTGCAAACTATTTCCCCCTCCAGCGGCTCGTGTAGCAAACGCCAGGTACTCGACGTCCCACAGACAATCGTGGTATTTTCGTACGCGAGACAGATGAAGAGATGCATATGTGCCGTGTAATTACCAAATCAAGATTCATGCCACGAGCTTTCAAGCACCTTTGAATATGTACACAAACAAAAACCCAGCTGAAGGTCGTATGTCTGCTTCTCACCCCGTTTGACCCAGAGTGTGCCGCAGGCAGACTCCAGCAATAGTGTATGAGAGCGTTTGACCTTGTGTGACCTGGCTGTTTTGGATGGAGGAGTCACAACACCACAACAACTGTGCATGTAAATGTCGAATGAGGCCCAGTGATGATGCTAAAGATTTGTATTGTCACTCTGGTTATTCCAGAACAATGGTGTGAAAAGCTTCTGCTTTGACTACATTTAATATAAATAGATGGCTTCAACGCATTTGTTGTTGTGGGTTCGAATGTTCCTGTGCCACAGGGCAGGAGGGGCTGCTGTGACATTTGCATGTTAGATATTGACAATATCGGGGGAAGCTCACGGAAGCGACTGGCTGTACATTGTGTGTCTGGGTGTATTGTTTTTACCTTCACCTTGAGCAACAGATGTTGCTGTGCGGAGACAGATTGAGTCGGTGTTGTTCCATATCAGAAGTTTAATAAGACAGTTATTAGACCTCGGCAGCAGCCGGCGCTGGCATCTGCTCCGATACCACAGTGCCACACCTGTCCTCTGCTGCATTCCTTGACATCAAATATTTGGAGGATGATGATGATGATGAAGTTGTCCGGAAAAATTCGGCCTCTTATGTCGGTTAGGATGTTTGCAAGTGTGCATGTGTGCATGCATGTGAGCATGTCTACGCACAGTTTAGCTTCATGTGGGGAGCTTTGGATAAACACGCACTTTCTCTCTCTCTCTCTCTCTCTCTCTCTCTCTCTCTCTCTCTCTCACGGACTCAAGCATTCGTTAGCTTCAGTGGAAATGTTTTTTTATTGGTGCTTTCCACCATTTTACTCCTCAGGCGTCCTGCAGCTCACAAAACAAAATAACTACTGCTGCCTTCAGGGACACAAAAGAACCTTTGTCTAAATAAACTGGCACTCAGACTCATCTGCATGCCAGATACAACGTGGAAAATAATCACTTTAATTTCAGATACTTCCCGAGTTCCCTCAGGGTGCTTGTCTTTTCACACCTTCGCCGAGCGGCAAGTCAAAATAAAAAAAATAAAAGTTAAATCGGGCAACGGGGCCATGTTAGAGCAATACGCTTTTTCTGGCTGTTTCTCCGTGTTTTGTTTTTCTTGTGGTTTGTGTGAAACGGGTACAGACTCTGCGGTTGTCGTCTCCTGTGAGTAGATGCACTCATGCGGCTCTAAGGCGGAATGATGAGCTCTACCTCCGAAGGCGAGCGAACCAGTCACACAGAGTCGTTTTACTGTAAAGTGGATTATCCTCGCTGCACATATGTTTGGGTCTGGTTAGAACTCTTTGACTTACTATTGCATTATTAAATCAACAAAACAAAGATATGTTTGTTTGTGTTGTAAGAGAATTGGCACTTGTGTAACTAGCAGCGTTTGAGCCAAAGGATGGGGCTCAACTTGAGTTTGAATTACACCTGTTTTTTCAATTAGAAAATGGATTCTTTGTGGTGATATCTGAAATGAGTCAAATAGAATTACATCATATAGAATGGGAAACATAGGGAGATATTTACCGTGCAGATGTAGACAAACTGCACTCTGCAGCCTGATGGATTCTCATGGCTGAAGCATCAAGGTGCAAGCTCCTGCAGCTGTGAATATATAGAGCAGCGGTGTCCACCATGTAGGCTGTATTTTGGACATGTTACAACATTATTCTGAAATCTTATATGTAGATAAAAAATATTTTGTAAAAGATGAAGGGATAGAAATATAGTCACAATGCCAACAACACCAAGATCATTAAGGACTACATCAGAGTGAATGTAGAACAGCCCGTGAAGTTGTGTTGAAGACGAATTCAACTTCAACATACAGAATCCCAGTTTGCAGTTTTGCTGTGATGTGCATTTCCATACACCTGTTTTTATGCACTCTGCAAATTTGCATCCGTGGCTTTTGTTCAAAAATGCTTTATTCATAAAAGCAAAGAACAACGAAAACAGATGTGAAAAAATCACAGCTTGACTCATATTATTCAATGTCCTCTGAAAAGAATCCAATTCGCCACAGACCAAACAACAGATATGTGGATGGAAGAGAACCAATAAATGATACGTTTCCATCATATTTTCAAGTTTCCTTTGCACATTTTTAACATTAAAGGTGCAGTCTGTTAAATTAGAGTGAAGTAATGTCCATGTCTCTTGACAGAAAGAGACCAAAAAAATCATTATTCTTGACGTTTTTATGAATATATAATCACCTGAATGTATAAAATATTGTTTTCATGACTTGATAATGACACCTTTTTTCCATCAGGAAAAGGAGGTGGCCATGATGCATAAACACTATACCATAATGGACACCCAACAAATTTCAGGTTTTGTTGATAACTGGAAGCTACTCTGGGTTCTCCTACAGGCATAGATGAGAAAGCTGCAGCTGAGCTAAAGTCATAATGTGTACATGATAATTAACTTGAATTTTCTATTCATTTGCAGGAAATTAGTATCAAAAGAGCAGTGTGTGCAATTTAGTGATATCTAGTGGTGAAGATGCATTATGCTTTAACCTTACCGTCTAATTATGTAGAGCAGGGATGTCCAAACTGTGGCCCAAGTGCCAACTGCTACCCATGGTCCATTTTTTATTGGCCTGCAATATATTCTAAAAAACATTATGACCCACACATGAAACTTGTGCTCAACAATATTCTATTATTCAGTTTTACCAATAGGCGGCGCTACCACTGTAGACGGTCCTGCATGTGACTGATTTTTACATTTGAGCCCTCAAAGCTCAGTGCCAGACCTGACCTGCTACCCGACCTGACCTGCTTACCAACATTTGATTGATTTAGTTAACTTTAACAGTGGCTCAGCCCTTAATACATTTGCAGACCAATACATTTGTGTGACGCCTTTTTCTGGGGCTGTATTGTTCCCAGCTGACGGAGAGAGAAACATTCATTTTCAGACATGTTTCCATTTGATGAATATGACTTTCAGCTCTGATTTAGATCTCCACCACCTCCTGAGGCAGATCTGGGTCTTTGTACCGTTGCTGTTAACTGCTTCAGTGTGTTCCCTTGTCTGTAACTCTATCTGTTTGCTGTTGTGTATCTTTGTTCTGGACTGGTGGCACAGAGTGAGTTTATCAGAATACTTTTTTCACTAAAAACCACTTCCTGCTGTATGAAGGGAGCCTGCTTGAAATCAGAGATGGATCTCCACCCAAACATAAGAGCTGTCGGCCATAAAACCTAAACAACCATCAAAAAAGAGGCTAACACATCTGAGAGGAATTGCAGAGCTGGCGGATTTTCTCCATGGGTGAGCGACTTTTATTTTATACACCTATTTTTGCCAATATAAAGCCGCTTTAAGTCATTTTTTTTACAGTTTTGAGTTGAGATGACTGAGACAAGTGGAAAAATACACATGGAAACACTTGAAATTGAGATCTATTCACTGTGTTGGATTTAGTGACATCTAGTGTTGAAGTTGCATCCTGCAGTTAGGGTAGAATACCCCTTATTTCTTCACCTGGGCCGATCTGGCACGTTCCCTGGATGCTGTGGCAAGCATCATGGGCCCACCTCAGCTCTACCTGTGCCCCGCCTCTGTGCCCCATTTTTTGGATGAACCAGGAAGTAGGAGGGGTCAAGCATCGGCAAGATGGCGACTAGTGAGTGAACTACTCTGCAGACACCTATTGTGTGACCATGTGTGCGTTTGTGTGTTTCAGAGGACAGGATGTGTCTGTGTGCTGAGTTTTGCCAAGCTCTCTCACACAGAGCTGTTCTATGGGGAATGAGGGGTAAGAGTTCCTCCGCTCTCTGGCCTCACATCCTGGCTCATAGGTATGACTCCCGTCCGTGCGTCCGTCCAAAAGCTGCGGACCTCTGGGCCCAAATTCATCTTTGACACTCCATCAAACGAAAAAGGAAAAGGATATCGGTAAAAAAGAATTGACACTGACTCGACCCTCATTATTCTGCAGCTGTTTTGCATTCCGCAGTGGATGCCAGCCACAATGGATTCCAGAGGTAGGGCAAGAGATTCTAAATGGCAACGAACCAATGGCTTGAGTGAGTCCGTCCTGAAAGTAAAATATCACAACGTTCGCCGTCGTTTTCCAGATGAAATATGATGAGACGAAATGATAAATGGGGATGATCCATGTTGCATTACTCAGTGTTATTACACAAGCTGTTGAATCTCAGAGCATTATCAGGGAAGAGCTGAAGGAGCCAGGGGGAGGAGGAGGAAGAGATGGATCAAAGTTAAAGAAGAGAAAATCACGATCAAACAAATTACTCTTTCCTTGTGTTTGTCTGTTTAGCAGCAAAATAACAAACATGGAAAACAATCCGCTGAGAAGCAGGGCTCAATCTGCCCGGAGGTTCTGATGTAAAACACATAAGAGTAACTGAGGTCAGCAGGTTTCAACGGCCAGTGATCTCACTCCTGCTATTCAGTTTCATGCCGAGATCCAGAATTCTGCAGATTTCCAGCGGTACGTCTGTGATTGGACGACCTTATTACCTCCACATGGGAGATCATGTTGTCAACCTCAGCAGTTTGTTTGTTCATTGCTCACCTTGGTGTTTGGCTCTTGCAGGTGTAAGTGCGAAAAGCCTGGTTCATGGTCTCTACACCTTTTTTTTGGATTGTTTCAATGAGCCCAGATGAACAACAGCCTCTCCTTTCTTTCTCACGTAGTCGACCATGATGAGCTCGCTGTTGGATCCGGACTCTCTGCTGCGGAGCGGCCTGGACTCAGAGGCCTCCATCACAGGATGAGAGATTGATCCAGTGAGAACCTGTAGTAACCCTGACAGCCATATTCAATGAGGTTTCAAATGAAAATACATTGGAAATTATCCAAATCAATTTTGAACAAATAATTGAATATATAAAAAGACATAATCCGTTAAATCTGAATGTGGTTTCAATAGGGCCTATGGCTGTGAGCTATGTGTTGCAAAAACACAATGACATGAGTTTTGTTAGTTCGATGCTACAAAAGCTCAAAACTCTTTTTTTTTTTTTTATTGTTACCTCAGTTTTCCCTCTTTTGGAGCTAAACTCTCCACCATGTTAGTCAGCTATAGCTATAACCTCAGTCGACCTGAGGAACAGAGCTGAGCATTTAGCTAACGGTGGGTTTACCAGAGTCTATTTGACTGAGAACAGCCGTCTGTTTCCCAGCCACAGCACTGAAACAAAGCAGTGGTTTTGGGATGCATTTGTTTACATGGCATACGTTCACCTCGTTATTCCAAACTTTCACTAACATCCAACAGCATATACACACATGACGGAGAGATAGGATGAGGGCCCCTCCTTTACAATCATGTCTATAAGCAAATGAAATTGAAATGAAATAAACTAATGTAATAATGTCCTTGGTTTGAATTCTGGTTTGGCCGGAGCCTCTCTGAGTGGAGTTTGTTCTCCAGCTTCCTCCCACAGTCCAGAAACATGCAGACTGAGGTTAGGTTGGCGTGCTGTATGGCCCCTTAACAAGATAAGCAGTATAGACCATTGAGAGATCCCCATGATATAAAAGTCATATTGATTCATAGAAATGGAGAAACCTGCATGGTTGTAATATTTTCTGCTGACTTGTGATAATGTACTGCATAGACTTCAGAGTGATTCCACGTCAAACAGTTCGATATGATCCATTTCTACTTTTTTTGTTCATTAACTGAATGTGTGTAGACCTTTTTATAAACAGTCTGTGTTGGATTTTGGAGCAAGCGTGGTAATCCTACCTGGTTTATCTGAAGTAGTGCCAGTTCTGTTGTTGTTGTTGTTGTTATTATTATTATTATTATTATTATTATTATTATTATTATTATTATTATTATTATTATCATCATCATGTATTTATGTAGAATAACATGACAATATAATAGAATAAAATAAAATGTTATTCATCTCCCTAGGTGGAATTGTTGTGAAAGAAAAGAAGTTCAAATTAAATGTATGAGAAACTTTAAGTAAAAAATAGTTTAAACAATTCTTAAACAAAAACAATGCAGTATACAACTTAAATATAAGATGACCTTGCCTCGCTGAATTGGTTCATCTGGGTTCTGCGTTTCTGTCATATAACTTGGTGCCAGACACAGTCGAGCTTTAATCACAAACAGTCACATTTTAAAATCAACCTCCAAACCGAGCAGGGAGCCAGTGAGGAGCGGCAGGGATCAGGTCAATGTGATGTTGTGGGTTAAAACCAGTGAGATATGTTAATGTTGTGTTCCAGATTAAAATCGGCACTGCACTTCCCGGAGCCTGTAATGACACACAAGCCAAGTGTGAAACCGATGAGAGAAACATTTCTTAAGATATGTGTTCTTTGCAGAGATGAATGGAATTAGCAAATAGATATTTTTTAGATGGAGGAAAAAAAAAACATCAAACCGCAAACTAGTTCTGGCAGAAGTAATGCATGTGAGCGACTGAACTTTGACGAACTATCCAAAGACGCATAAATCACATTGCCTACTTCAGGATCTAAAGTGATAACCAGCTATAAGAAATGTGACAGTTCTCTAAGTCTTTCGGCCAAAGTGCCTGGGTGCCACAGGATTAACGGTGGGGCTGAACCCAGTGAGCTCCCACCCACATTGTCCCTTTTGGAAAACATTCACTTCTTGGTATCAGCTGTGCAGACACACCAGTGGTGGAACCAGGAAAGCCAATTTCTTCATTCAAGATGGCTTTTACACCCAAAGTTGGTTGTTTATGGGTTAGTGTGATTAATATAATAGTGATGCAACATGGCCGCCTCCACAGGTGGGACCTGCTCCTGATGTAAATACAAAGTCTCATGGAAGGGTGATGAAAACAGAAAATCATACATTGAGCATACATCAGCATTGTTATTTTATATTGCACATTTAATCAATTTGTCAAGTATTTAAAAAAAAATAGATTTTTTAAAAAAGAAATTGAGAAAACCTTATTCAAATATATAAAATATTAGTGTTATCATGTAATATTAGATAGTACTAATATTTATTCTTCTTATACTGACAAAATACAGTTAACCTGCCACCATGTAAGATCGCAGTGGTGTTTAATTCACCTTAAACAGCCTTGGTAAAACCAGTCAAAGTAGGGCAAAATGCTGCATCACGTAAGACAGATGTGTGTGTGTGTGTGTGTGTGTGTGTGTGTGTGTGTGTGCGCGCGCGTGCGTGCATTCTCATCTGTGTGTTTCATAATGGTGGGCGGGGTAGGGGCGCCATTTGGGGCCTGTGAGCAAATCGAGGAAATATTTGTAGAGTATTAAAAAAGCACTTCCCGTTGGAAGCTCTCCGCTCGTGCCGCGGCTTCCTGAGTGTCGGAGTGGCTCGGCCACGTCATGCTCGAAAAAAGAAAAAGAAAAAAAACCTGACAGGGAGACAATACAGAGACGGCCGGGGAGACTCCGGTCATCCATCTTCATCACTGTGCTGCGAGGCGTTAGGAAAACAAGCAGTCACATTCAGGTGAAAACAAAAAGGGGAGTCTAGTCTTGCCCTGGTGAAAGTGGCGCTGAATGACTGGCATCCACATGTATCCCAAGCTGGCGCCTGTGTGGCACGTCAACGCTCACTCTCAAAACACTGGCCTCGCTCCTTCAGCTTTGATTGCAACGTTATTCTGTGTTGTTTTTAAATAGATTGACACAAGGCGCTGCCAACTGTGCCACAGCCCAACGTGTGCTTCATGCGGCTAATCAAGTCTGACTCCAGCCACAATGAACTGAGGCACTTGGCTGACCTCGCTGGATGCAGTGATAGTCTGCAGAACCCCCGTCCTCCGCTCCAGTGGAGGTTCCATCCAGATCCGACACATGGCCGACACATTGACTTGGCTGTTTGTTCCTATGGGATTAGCACGGCATTAATTTATCGATATTTACTGGACGAGCCCGAAGCAAAATCTGGGTTGTTGCATCACAATGTGGCCTTTATTATGTCGTGGATCTTTGGCGACATTAGCAATAAAAGCATGGAGACCTCTGTGGCCGTGCCACACAAGTGTGATTTATCGCCATGCACCCAGCGTCCTCACAGCTCCTTTATCACAGGCAGCTCATTACAAAGCCGGGCAGGGAACATTGCACTTCAAGCCAGACTCGGGGCCCCAAGAGGGTCAACTTGGACTAATTTAAGAATTAAACGGAATTGCTTCCAGATCGGTTGTTGTTGTTTAATGCAAAGTTTGAGTCATGGAAGTCGATTAGTCACCTGGCCGATTATGGATCAGCGATGGTCCGCTGGATTTCTGGCATGAGGGAAATCTGGGATGGCTGCAATGCAGTCTGAGGAAATCCACAGTGCAATTTCACACATGGGCTGTGTCTGAAATCACTCATACCGAGGCACACTCTTTGTTTAGGGACTTGTATAAGGAGGACAGTATATAGGACCAAGTCTGAATGCATTCACACACCACTTTGCACCTTTTATATTGGCTGTCAAAATGTTTAGTGTCACAGAATTATAACAACGGCATCATTAGCCAGTTTTTTAGTTTTCAGTAAATACTATAAAGGATGAAAACATTTTGAATGCCCATCTTTGAATAAAGGAACAACCCGACCCACTTTGTTCTGTAATAGGCTGTTTTGCTCTCAGTGATTTAAGATTTATGAAGTGAAAACATCAAATTATTCCGTCAAAAAATGAAATGGATGTAAGCTAAAAATCTGTTTGCTGGATAATAAAAATCTCATGATAATATATGGTGAGCATAAATAGGCGTAGAACCCATAGAAAGAAAAACCTGGTGTAGGTTGCCCTTTCTCCTCTCTGCCGTTTTTCTTCCTGTCATCACCACAAGCACAGTGCATGATGGGATATGTTGCTCTGTTAGCAGCCATCAGTTGAACTTTACTTTTCACCCTGCACAGAACGGTGAACCAACTAGAGAGAGGGTTATATAGTGATGAGATTGTCATGTAGCACAAAGAGCAGACTGGATGCTGCAGTGCCCCCTAAGGTTCAAAATAGTATTGCAAGACTGACCCAGCTGGTAATTGTCATCACCAATAGTTAATTTAAAAAATACAATAAAAAATGTTATAAATAAATAAATAAATGAATAGATTATAGTAATACACACACAAATAAGGAATAAATAATGATAAATCAATCGTGTATGCAGTTTGGTAGATACAGTCCTCTTTGTTTTTTAAATACTGCTTCATCTTGTCACTTCACTGCTCCTCCATCAGCTTCTCCATCAGCTCCTCCATCAGCACGGCCGCCTCTTATTAACACACGATTAGAGCCGGTGGCAACAACCTGTCAGATCCAGCTCTTTGTTCTGTCCGGTCGCTGCTTCTCCGTCTCCCTGCTCTCTGTTGTGACTCCAAAAGCAGCAGAGTGATGGATGGTGATGATGAAAGCACAAGTGAAGGAACATAAACGGAGGTGAGCAGAGTTTTAATTGACGGTTTTTAATCCAATTTGTCACGACATCTCCACAATTTCGGCCTGTCGATCCAGCTGTTACCCAATGTGCACAATGTTTTCAGAGCAAAATCTAATGTTTTACAAGGCCACAGACAAGGCACATCACTGTCTTTCTTAATACTACAAAACAAGGGCAGTAGTGTTTTTTTTGCATATGATCTGTCAGCAGATAACTGAGATTCCTGTTCCTTTTGTGCCGAGTGCATGCAGAATATGTACCATTACCCAAACCTGCCATGGAAGGAGGTGTGAGATGATTCCAGGTGGACTGGGTGGAGTCTGGAGCCACATGAAGCAGCGACAAGGTCAGCACATTTGGTGAAAAACCTCCACCTTATGTGTGATGTAACACTATGACATTGGACATTGTACATTCAGAAGAAATGTGTTGCAAGTGAGCTAGAGGAGGCTGAACAGGTGAGAAGGGGAGTGGAAGGGGGGTGAGGGGAAACTGAAAATATCAGTTACCAAAGAAAAGTCTTCGTTTAGAGGCTCATGAACAGAATGTGCTGAACTCGGCAATTTGTTTTGTAGAACTAGCAGCAGAGGTTGATATTGATGAGACTTTTTTTTTCCATAGAGCGACACATGCTGTTTGTTGCAGTCCGAGCATCTTGCGCACTCATTTGCTGTTGGCAGCTCTTTCCACTTCACTGCTCATACATACCCCTCTGTCATTAGCCTCTGGCTAAACCAACAGTGTAGATGCACCTAAATGGGTCAGTGTGTCAGCTGGCCTCAATGACCTGGAGTCACAATGGGTAATATATGGAAATAAATATGATTTTTAAAGAATTGCAAAATCAAGAAATTGAAAAGTATATCATGTATAATTGTATCATTTATAATGAAAACAGTGGAACTGATTTGGTGACTTTTTTTAATGCAAGTAAAACAAAAAACAATAGTACTCTAAATTGTTCTTGAAGCACTAAATTTTTTCATGAATGCTAAAGTTTAGTTTTACGTGTGTGTGTGTAATCCAGTAGTATTTGATTACACCTGGTGGCGTTCTGTAAACATTCCCATGTTCCCTTCATGAGGGACTGTAGACGGTGCCACAGTTTTCATTTCCTGGCAGTTTGGACATGTGGCACATTCCAGACCACTGAGATATGTTTGTGTGGCCTTGGGAATCTGTATCGACCATAACTCTTCTGACCGAGTGGGACGCGACGGGAGATTCAATATTTTTAAATTCTTGAGAACGTCGACGTCAGCATCGGATGCACGGCATCATGGACCCAAGACGTTGGGTCCGTTGGGATAAGTTATCTCGTATCATTGAAATCTCAACCCAAACATACAAAGGGAAATAAAATTAAAGCTGTTTAAACCATCAAGGGAAAAAAAGGAGGAACTTCATAGTGGTATGAGAGACAGGAAGGAGGTGTCTGGCTATAGTGAATATGTAGTTCCAGCACATAATGCTGTGTATAAACCACAGCGGGAGGGTATTCATTTCATTCGTTGTAGGAAATAAACAAACAAGATATACTGTGTTCATCAGTGAAGCTGCCGGTACAGATCCTGGCTGTTTTAGCTCTCGTTGCCTGCTGGCTCTGCTTTAATGTTTACCGCACAAACATAAGACCACTGTCAATCTCCTCATCTGGCTTTAAACTTCAGGTCACTCACGATCAGGACATGTAACCCCGGCATTACTCAGTGCCATATGGTTTCCCGGTGGCACTACACAGTCCATGATGAGTTGCAGATGTGTGTAAAGCGAAAGAATGAAAGCCAGCTTCTCCTTGACACATCACATCTCCTGTGTTTTTTATTCACGCGCTTTTTTTTAAAACGCACACAGAGACGCATGACCACCCACTGCTCGCCCTCACAGTGAATCCTTCTCAAAGGATGAGGATGTTTGTTAGTGAGAGTGAATTGTTTTTTTAAGCGGCTCCCCTGCAGGGCTTTGAAACAGATTAATTGATGAACTTGTCTTTATAAATGATACAAAGATGATGATATGATGATGGTTTGTTTGTATGTGGGATTCCAGCCTCTGGCAACATTTTATATGATGTGCTTTGGGGGGGTCAAATCATGTGAGATAAAAAAAAACACTTTCCTTACACTTAAAGTCGCCCTTTGTGTCGGACCCGGAGATGAATCACTGTTGTTTGATTTGGAAAGGTCCCCATTGTTTTCCATATTGCCTCCCCTACCTACAATAGATGTATGGCCTCTGTCCTCCGAGCATCATCAACGGCACCATAAAAACATAAAGTTGCGTCATTTAACAAGTTATTTTTTTGACATCAATCATTTTGAAAAACACTCATTGGCTTCCTCTGCATGACAACTGGGATGCTCTCCTTTTGTCTATGGTGCCAAAGTTATTTTCACGACTCTGTGTTAACCCCTTTCATTTTACACAACCCCACAAACGCCCGCAAATGCTTGAACCACCTTGGCGGCCCATTAGGTGGTGATAAATTCAACACCTTGTCAAATACCAGAGGGAGTCGCTGTGGTCAAAGTCATTTAGGGGGCTGAGGCGGACGCCTCGTGAATGTCGATGTGGTGCAGTGTTGCTAAAATTAGATGTCAACTTGTAATTAAACCTGGCAGAGATGGACTACTGTAAGTAGTATATACAGTGTCCGCCATTGTTGTAGCTGTTGCTTTTGCTCGCTCAAGTGTGAAATATTCTGCGATGTCATGAAGAACATAGAGATACATTTTTATTTGCATGTTGATGTGAGGGTCACAGAGGTATTCAGGTGGGATGTAAAGTAGCAGGGAGCGGCCAGCATCATGTTGCCATAATCCATAAACCTCCATGTTGTTGAGCTAGTGAGGTATTTATGTCTGTATGCATAGCCAGTGATTTTCAAAGTCAGGGCCATCAGGGACTGTGAGGGGGTCTTTAAAAAATGTACGTAAGAGAAGAAAGAAATATATTTTCTTATGTTATGATAAAAAAATAAAAAATAAAACCAAATATATATTTAAAAAATTAAAACCGCAATTTAGTTCAAAAGAAAGAAGATTATAAAGGCAAACCCCCAGGTATAGGGCCCCCCTTCCTCAACAGAGCAGCAGATCAGCCAACAGCAGTAACAATTTTGTGAGAATCCCCCCAACAAGGTCCCATGCTGCTAGCTTTATGTCAAAAGCTTTAAAATGAGCTTTTTACTCTTAACTCCACTTGGTATAGTGTTCAGGGGCCCTGAGTATCTTTTTACCCATGGCCCCCATATTCCTTTGGTGCACCCCTACTATCTAAATAATGTTGTCATTTGTGCTTGACTTTTTCACAATGCATGAAACAGTAGTTGGATCAGTTATGAAATGCAGTCACTTCCTGTGGAGGCACAGACCCCTGGGGGCCCCTCCGGGCTCTTAAGCCTGATGTCATGCTTTTCATTTTCTCTTCAGCTCATTCATTCTTTCATTCATTCATACGTGTTCTCATCGCTCTTTTCCACATTAGACATTTTGACAGGTCAGAGAGGGGAAGCACAGGTGTCACTGTCATCGACATAAACAATGGCTCTGTTCATGTCCCAGTAAGACATGACTGTGAGTGCGAAACACCAGTGGCCCCTGAAACTGGAGCCGCTTAATGGAATTCGGCCATCGTTTATTTGCACCTGCGTTTTTCCCTCTGTATGACATGTTTAAATGCTTGGCGTGCAAAGTGCTCTGCAGCGCCCTCTAGTGATCACTTGACATGCTCCTCCACCTCTCTCACCTGCCCACCTGTCTCCCCCTCCCTCCTCAGCCTCTCACTTTATGTATAAACCACTCCACGTGTGCTGGCTCCATGCGTTGCCATGTGACTTAACTTTCCATTGTTTTATACGCTTGTCTGTTTTGATTTTGATGGTATATTTATTCTTTTTTGTGTGTGTTCTGGCCCGAGTGCAAGTCTTTGTACTTTGTGTTGCTTGAATTTAAAGACATTTTACTTTTTACATCTGCCTCCTCAGTCATGCTCCAGGGTCCCTTTTTCCTTAGAAGTGTGACACACGCCCCTGCAGCAGCCTGGAGGCACATTCTTCCACAGATGCACTTTATTTTACAAAGACATATGGCATGATGTCGGCGTCTTGCTCTCAATCTTTATTTCACTGCGTCTCGCTTCTGCTGACCGTCACTTTCAGACCAGTTAGGATCTTATCTGCGAACATCCTTTAGCCGCACATCAGTTGTTGAATTGTCAGCCCCTGCTGTCGGTTATTTACACTCACAGCGGCGACTTGTATTGACAAGTAGCGTGAAACTACAGCGGGGAAAAATTTGAGCTCAGGAAGGGGAAGAGGAAGATGAAGAGGAGATGAAAATATGCACAAGCAGGGCTGCCAGAAATGAATGAATGGAAACTGACACTGCTGGATAGACGGGGTCAGCGGGGTCAGCGTGTTCAGCACATCACAACACTTCTTCTTAACCCTTATCTATCAGAAGTCCCTTTCAAATTGAGTCATTCGTGTTTACTCCCCTGAGTCTTGTGTGCCCTCTATATAAACTCCTGTTGAACCCCCTCGGTGCAGTTTGGCTGATTGCTGCAGGGTTGATGACATTCTTGGGTTTTCTGGCAGCTTCTCCGTGGGGCAAGGAAAAAAAGATCCATAATGTTGTCAGGCGGTGTTTCTATATGGCCCCAGTCTTACACCGTTTTGACCTGTTGGAACCTGAAGGTGGAATGTATACCTCGGATTTATGTGACAAAGTATTGATAGAACTTTGGTTGAAATGAAATCAGGAAAACATATTTGTTCAAATCTGCGTCTGTGGACATGTTTATGTGAACCGCATCATCGGAGTGAAGTGATATTAAGTTGCTCATCAAGCAGTTTTTTTAAAGATGTGTGAAATGACGGAGGATAAAGCAACACTATTCTACTTCTTTACCTTTCCAATTAGCTTCAGAATATCTTTTGATGGTTCACTGACCTGGAAAAAGGGAGACTAGTTCTCCTTCCCGCTCTTTATTCCAAGCATCTGCACGTTACATCCTGCCCGATAGTTGCAGTTTGAACTGTTGGAATCAGATCCAATAGATTGCTGAGTAATGCAGAATTGTCAATCAGTTAAAAAATGCATAAGAATGTAGCTTGACAACTTTTAAAATATGAAGAATAGAGTTTGGTTAATTTGGCACAGAAGCTGTTCCTCTGGCTGAGGAAGTGAGGCCACAACACGTTGATCGATTCTGGCTTCGTTTACATTTGTGGTAATAGTTTAATGTTGATTGGATTTCAGTTTGATGGTGTTTGACCTCTTATAGTTACACATGGTGTCTCTGGTGTTCACATTGAGAGCAGCTCTGGCAGCAGGTTACACTGTATTTTCTTACCTTAAATTATATTTATATATATGCCAATTCCCCCTAAGGGATCGGTGAAGTATGAAGCCATACAACGTCAGGTTGTACACAACAAAATAAATGCCCTGTCTTACAGAAGTTAAAGTGTGCAGTCAATCAGAAACCTGTGAATGCTTTTATTTTGAAAGTCATACAGAATAACAATTGTTATATGATGAATAGATGAGCATTGACACATCATTTCCATTTTGCATTTGTGATGAAATTTAGAGAGTGAAAAGGATGTGCAGCAACAGCACTTTATTTGATCTCCTTTGAAAGTACACATAGAGGTTGTAAATTAGCTTGTTGTGTTTACAAGCTGAAGGAGATTTAATCACGTCTGTGCGGGAAATACGAGGATGGAATATAAAAGTGGGAAAATACTATTGCAACAGAAATGAGCAGTGGGGTTTTTACTGGAGGCGAGAAATCTGAGGAAACATTCTGTGGTGGGTTTTAAAGATTCTAATTACTGAACCACTGTCTGGGCTGATGATCTATTACTTTCTGATTAGTGAAGCCACCTCTGTGCATCAAGTCACTGTGCAGATAGTGAAGATGAGGTAAATCAAACTCTCTCCATCAAAAATGACTGCCTCAAGCTATGAGACTGATTTTTATTTGTTATATTGAATACATATTTTTGTAAGATAGAATAGTGCTAATGAAAAAACTGGTTCAGATCCTTTAAATTTTTTTGGGACTGTTTGGACCAGTTGCAGAATGTGGATAAATGTTGGTGAATACAGCAGCCAAAATAAAGCTCCAACATTGGACCAGAAACCAAAATATTGTGCATATTATTCACTATTTTGTGGACTTTATATTCTAATTTCAAATCAAATTCAAAGCATTCATTGTCATACTCAATAAAGTAATGTTAAAATTGAATTTAATTAAAATATAAAATCATTCAAATTAATAAAATACATATTATTGGTTACGAATAAAAGATACGTGACTGTATCATTGCACAAAGATGTATATTCAACCAAAATAGTTCAAAAACTAAAATCGAATACCCTGCAGTTTCTTGTCTTCATGGGAAATCAAATGAAAACCAAACGATACTTAGATCGACCCTTGTGGGACATCGTTTGTTATCAGGGTGCTTAATCCCATGCATCCGCCCCGACAAATTATTAATGAGGGCCCCATTGAGAATAAACGCTTTCCCACAGAATACATTTACTTATTTATTTATTCCACAGGGGGGGGGTGAGCATGATCGTGGGTGCGGGCGATGATGGATTGGCTCAGAGGAGTGAGAGAGTCTGTGTGGGGCTCACAGGATGAGCATTTCGTTCCATCCCTGCAGTTGTTCAGGAGCTGTTGTGTAACACCAGTGGAATGATGGATCAGGAGTCAGCTGCACTATCTCACACATGCATCATAAAAATAAAATAAAATAATGTGTGTCCCATATCTGTGCAGTAATGTGTGTATTCCATGCATTTACTACCAGTAGATTACATCTACATGTTTATCTTAAAGGCTTTTGTTGAATTCATCAGTGAACCACTGACACAGGCGATGTCTCCCAGGCTTTGTTGTTTCAAAACCTCCTGCAAAGAAGAGATCTGTGCAGCATTAATGCACCCGGACTCCATGTGCATGTTTAGATACTAAGTAGCAGCGACTGGTGTAAATCAAATAAAAAAGGATTTGGAACAAAAAGAGAGAGAGACCGAGCACCCATTCGGACAATTATCTCTCAGACTTTCTTGCAGTCGCTCTGAATTTACAAATCTTGTCATTTCTCACCAAAGGAATAAAGTAAATCAAACATTCTGGTCGGGCCGCCTAGGGAAACTGTTGTTGATCGCATGAAATTAGGAGTAATTTCCTCTGTGGCTGCACGCAGCTTTGTCCGAGAGGCTCGATGAGAAGTGAGATTAGGTGTTGCGGTGGCTGGATGTGGAGACCCACTTGGCAAACAACAGCCAGCAGGTCACTTGTTCCCATGCGACCGCCTTGTGTGCATGTTCGATTATTTTAGATTCCGAAAGACATTCCCAAGAACGCCTGTCCCCTGGCCTTTTCGAAACTTGGCCTTACTTGGTTTTGTAAACACTGCCCGAGAAAGAAGAAGAAGAAGTAGAGGAAAAAGAAAAACAAACTCTCGGGCTTGGAGGGAGGATCGGTACAGTAAGGCTGGCACCCCTGCCGGCTGGAGACAGTAACACTGGCCAGGTCTGACCACAGTGGAGATTACACTCAGCAGACGCTGCAGGTCTGGTTCAGATTGTGTTGAGACGATTTGGAACGCACACACCATATACACATACACACATGCAGAAACACACACACTTGTGACTTTAGATGCAAACGTAGAGACCGGACTGTGAGAGCCTGTGACACATTAACCCTCCTATTGTCTTCATATTCTGTATACACCCCGTGTCCTCTGGGTCAAAATGACCGTCTTCACTAAACCCCCAAAATAAGCAGCTAAATTGAATTTTAAACACCAAATCTTATTTCGCTTGAAGAAACAACTTGTCATTCACCACAAATTGTATGAATACCTGAGTTTTCCCTCTTCACCTGGCAGAAAGACTGCATTTATTCAAAACACCACTCGTTGCTATAACACTGTTAATTGTATTATTGTTTCCTGTATAGGTAGTAATCCTCCACTTCCTCTTCTGAATCAGAGTTGTCTTGCTGGACATCTGAAAAAATCAGCTCTAGAGCCTGTTCGACGTTATAACGCGCACTCATGGCTTCAGCACAGAGAGGATTCGGGGTACTATCATCTGCAGCACCTTTATACCCTCTGGGAATCCACAGACAAATGGGCAATATTTTGACATTTGGGTCAGATCAAAAGCACTGCAGTCCACGAGAACACCACCTGTCTTGTTTTGTTTACATTTGCTACTGTTTGATCTGAGACAGAACTAAAACATTCTCACATGCTGTGGTGTGTGACTAACACTGTGACCCTGATTTCAACTCAATTTAACTGTTGGGTCATTTTGACCCGAAGACGATCTTTGTACCTTTTTTTGTACAGCTTACATGGAAATGTGACGAAATGCAACAATTCACTTTTTCTAATGTTGGGGTCAATCTAGGAAAAGTCAACAAATTTCAAGTTGAAAAAAATTGTTTAGGGGATTTTTTTTTGGTTTTTTCAACACAGTGGCCAACAGGAGGGTTAAAGTACTTCTCTTGAAGTTGCGTACAAACATCGGATCCAGCTCTTGTAGACACATATAGACTTATAGTCAGATATTGATGAATGTGATGTTGTTGTTGATGGCAGTAGCTTGTTAATGATACTATTGCTGCACTGGATGTATTCATAAGGATCTTATAATGGTTAATGGCACTTTGATGTTGTTACAGAGGTTAGTATTTCCGTTGACTCACACTTGCATTGCTTTTATGTAGCATGTCGGCACCTGTGTCCAACTGGACTGATAGTAGTTCTCAGCACTTATCCTGTTCCACCTGTGAAGATCCTTGCTTGTGTTGTACGTAGCTTTGGATACAAGTGTCTGCTAAGTGAATCGTAGAAGTGTTGTTCATATTTATTTTCGGGGAACCACTGTTACAACAGCTCCACATCAAATCCAACAACTTGCTGATCCCAGTGACACCTATACCGAGCAGAGTAGGGGCAGCCAAGGTGTGTGTGTGTGTTTTTACCTCACCTCTAGATACTATATCTCACCCTGACCATAACCTTACACCTCTAGATACTATATCCCACCCTAACCCTAACCTTACACCTTGTGTAAGGTTGGGTTAAGTTTAAGGTTCAGGTTGGATTAAGTGTGCAGAAGTCACATTATGTGGATCTGTCTTATCATGGCAACAAGAAGGTCCCCACAAGGAGGATGACATTTATGTGGGTCAACATGTGCTTTGTTAGGTGTGTGTGTGTGTGTGTGTGTGTGTGTGTGTGTGTGTGTGTGTGTGTGTCCGTGCGCGTGTGTGTGTGAGTGCTTTGGATGAATATCAGTCGGGAGATAATGTGCATTTCAGGAGTGAGATAAGTGCTGATTGAAGCACTAAAGTGAGAACAAAGAGGCACAGAGCAGAGAACAGCACAGTATCAAATAGTTTCCTCTGCTCTAACAGTCACAGAACAACATGTTTCACTGCTAAAAAGAAAAAAGAAATTAAAGTGGGTCTGAGACTGTACAGAGCTTACCACAGAAAGGACTGGCCGATAAATGGGAAACTTTAGATTTCCACTGGTTGTTATGGTGCAACAACAAGTTCGAATGAATTCCTACGGTCTAAATGGAGGATACAGAGTGGATCCACGACCTTTGATGGCTCTTAAGTGAATATCTAAAGGTGCATTGGATGTCAATTTTTCAGATTCGTTCTCATGATTCATACCCTTTATATTAAGCATTGGTGAATGAGACGTCTTCCTGTATCCATGTGTTCAATAGTGGCTCCAGGCCCCGTGTGCTTTTGGTGTAGTGTCGGTTGATGAAAGTCTGTGACACGCTGTCACAGTGTTTACCTCCAGTTTATTCGCATCACTAAGCAGAGTTGGCTCCAGCAACAGTGCAGGATGTCGGGAAGGGCGCTCGCCATGTGTGTTATTGTGCCTCATGCGCCAAGTATTTCCACTGAATGGTGACAGTGAACTTAATGTAACCCAATGTTGTCTTAATGCCCTCGCTGAAATGGAAACGCTTGGCACCGGCCGGCCATGGCGATGTGTATTTTCACAAACTTATAATTCCAGAGGCCAAAACTTAATAATCATCTTGAAATGCATAAACTGACGCAGACCCAAATGTAACATTAACCTTTTACCTTTAATGGTAAAATTGTTTCACATTTTAAGACATTTCGCCTGGTTGAGAAATTAGTGCCACTCTAAATAAGAAGCTATAGCCAGCAGCAAGTTAGCTTACGCTCACATAACTGATTTTTCATGTGTGTGTGGGCGTGTGCCACTTGGACATTTTGCAGAATAAACATCTTATAGTAACCTAAGCTCATTCGTAATGAGGCTAAACTACATTTGTAAGGTCCACTTAAGGACAGGGTAAATGTTAAATGTGGTCTGTGTAAGGTTAAGATGAAATTCCACTGTAAGGTTAACGATTGGAACCTCAATATCTGTCTATGGCAACTCAACCAACAAGAATCGGCAGCCAGTGTGGACATACTACTACTACTACTACTACTACTACTACTACTACTACTACTACTACTACTACTACTAATAATAATAATAATAATAATAATAATAATAATAATAATAATAATAGTAATAATGGTAATAAAAACAGAACAAGACTAAATGAAACAGAATTATAAAAGTAAAAAGTAAGTAGAAAAAGTCGAAGAAAGAAAAACCTCTGTATGGGATTAAAAGGCCTGTGTGAAGGATCATCATGAAATTGTCAATTTCTTTTGGAGTGCTTTTCATTACCCAGATTTAGCCCCTTTATTGTTCCATTGTGAGATGGTCCTCTCCATGTTTTTACAGTAGCTCAGAATAAACTCTAATTTAAATTCTAATTATAACTGAAGACGACCATAGATTCTCCTACAGGCTTAGAAGGGAAAGATGAGGTGAGGTGTACTTTACTAGATGTCATTAAATCCTACACACTGCACCTTTTAACAAATATTTAATCAATCAAAATTTATTTATATAGTCCGCATTTACAAATCACAGTTTGTCTCACAGGGCTTCACAGGGTGGGTAACATCCTCTGTCCTTAGACCCTCAGCAAGAGTAAGGAAAAACTACCAGTCGGCAGTTTTCCTTAAATCCTTAAACATTTTATCAAAGGTTCTCCATCGTTGCATGTTGTTCACTAATTTTTGTGAGAGAACACAGAGCATCATGGCACCGTGTCAGTTACCAGGAATTTGGAACATAAACAGGTTGTGGGTATTGACTCACACACACACACACACACACACACACACACACACACACACACACACACACACACACACACACACACACACACACACACACACACACACACACCACTAGAGCAGAAAGTCGTAGTTTCCTCTCCCCCAGCAGGTGTGGTGTGTCCATGCTGGTCCCACAGCTCCACTCTCTGGCTATAGTTTAATCACAAAGCTGGGTGTGCAGGTACCATGCCTCCCTTTAATTGCCACTGGTGGGTAAATAGCTGACATGGAGTTGGCAGGTGATAAAAGCAGCAGAGGAAAAACAAGACCTCACAGTTTGTTCTCGGTGCTCTCTGTAATTTATAGAGGGGGTCACTGCCCCCAGAACTCTGCTCAGCTTGTGAGCACTAGTTTCGAATGGGATAGAATCAGAGTACATGGGAGCACATGTTGTCATGATGAACTTTTATCCGGGTCACGGTGTCGATCTTGTGAAATGCTGTGAGAGGTTTTACCAGTGAAGGAGGTACCAGCCGCTTGAGGAGAGAATAACAACACTCACGCAGAGTTTAATCACCAGGATCCATGTCTTCTGAGGAACCATCTGTTATCAACAACATCTGTGTGTATTCCTTTCATAGGGCAGATCAATAGTTTTTAAAGTAGGATAGTGTTTCCCAAGTCAGCGTCCAGACTCTAGAAATAAATTAAAAGATCCCTTTAAACCGAATACTTATCACTGCACCATAAATCACAGGGTATTACTTTTAAGTTCAATATTGGGGAAGGGGCCGGGGGTCTGCTGCAGCGTCTAATTCTTCCACTCCACTTCCTGTTTGACAGCAGTGTAGTCATTACTTTTCTCTTAAGATCTTTGCTGCAAAATATACTGTTTATGAAATGTATAATACACTTTTATCAATTCAAAGAACACGCCACTTATCCTCTAATACTCAATTTTGATCAACTGCATCAGTACATTTCCTTTTCAGACTGTAATGCTATTTAATGGATGGTATTACTATTCGTTTAAAAAAAAGCTTCCAATGCAAGATATCTCTTGATAAGTGTTATTTTGACTTTTACTTGTCATAATTGTATTCTTCTGTTGCATTTTAATGCACCAATTCCACCCCTGCCACTCTAACAGTGAGCTCAAAATTCAACTAATTTCCACTTTCTTATGCAACTGTGATTTAAGAGTATTAAAGTTAATATACATTGTTTATTTTAGTGGCTAACTCTAAATTATGATCTACAGAATATTTCCAACACTTGCATCAATAACATGTGGGCAACAAGACAGGAGTGTCTTTGTCTTTGTTCACCACAAGAGGGCAGTGTCACTCAAATCACAGCAAAGCCTCCCCTGTGCTCCCCCATAATAAACAGCCTCCTCATAGTCCAAACTCAAATCCCATATATTAGAAACAGGTGACATTATAAAACATTGCTCTTTGTTTTTGCCGAGCACTCGAATATTTTGCAGCACTCCACCACTTCTTATAAATCCTAGGTGATTAATCTTGGTTGTGAAACCCCTGTAACATCTGGGTGTTGGTCAGGACCAGAGCTAAAGCCTCCCGGGATTGTTCCCAAAAAGCAATCCAACCTGGCAACAGCCAAAAGTACCTTTCCTTTCTTCATCTCAGCAGGAGGTCACACAGTAAAGTTCAGATTAGTGGGTCATGGAGGGAGGCTGTTTCCTTCTGCCTCGCTCTCCACCCTGTGAGTGCCAGATTAAAAAACATGGCAGGTTTTATTAATATGAAAGAAAAGCAGTGATCATAAAGTATTAAATATTTGTCAGTGATTTTAAATCAGACCGACAAAGCAAGACTGGTGTGTGGCGGGAAGCAGTTTTCAGTTGCCCTCTAACTACCGGGTGCTAACTAGCTTAGCCTAGCCTAGCCTTAACCACAAGCTATGGCGTCTCACTCCCCCGCTCTCTCATGTGTTCTGTGCTCGATGTTTAGTTATTCCTCAGCCTCATTTAGCAATAATGGTACGTGTATTAAATGTAGTGTGTTTTCCGACATGGAGGCGAGGATTAGTCAGCTAGAGTCCTGGCTCTGCACTTAGCAACTAACGTTAGCCTCCCCCCGCTAGCAGATGCGAGCCCAGTAGCAACAGCAGCAGCAACCGCAGCAGCCACCGCTACTGTACAGGTAGTTTCACACCCGGCTTCGCCTGTCGGAGGTCACTAAAATTAATGTTTAGTCGGTGTGTACATACGCTAAAACAATGTCGGACACCGTATGTTTCTCTGGACCCCTACCCAATACAACCAGTGATGACATGTTTAGTCGCATGTTGTCACTTACCCGCTGGCTGTCAAGGTGGTGCCCTAACAATAATGTGGGCTTCATCTCTAACTGGCAGAGTTTCTGGGGAAAACCTGGTCTGATTAGAAGGGATGGCATTCATCCCTCTTTTAATTAACATTTAGCAATAATTTGTTTATAGATGAGTAAAGCGCCGTCCAAAATGAACAATAGAGTGATGATTTCCACGGATGAGGAACAATAAAAAAGTTGCCTCTGCTCTTTGCCAGCATTAGCCTTTGTATTATCTGATGTCTTCATGACTAGATATGAATAAAACTGAATTACAACAATTGTGCCACCCATTACGATACTAATCCCCCCCCACCCCCCCCCCCCCGTGAATTTGAATTAGGATGAACTAAAAGCTGCTTGAGAATGAAGGAGAAAAATGATGTTTCTGCGGAAACCAAAATGACCCGGCTATTGTAATTAATGACTGTTAAATGTTAAAGGTCCAACACTGAGAGGCAGCTGCTTATCTCCACCATTCACCACAACTCTTGTTATTTAAATGGTTCCGTCTGAGCGGGAGGGTAATCCAACACGTTCTAATCCTCGGGTCCTCCATGTTTGTTTTCGACTGGAGGCGAGCGAGCGAGCGAGCGAGAGAGAGAGAGAGCGAGAGAGAGAGAGAAAGGACATGTGACGACGTGTGTGTCTCATGAACACCCTGTGCAACAGGATGCGCCCACATGCCAGATTCCATGTCCTCCCCCTCCTCCCCCCCTCCTCCCCCTCCCCCCCAGCATGTGACTAACACCTCGACTCCACTCGAGCATATTGATTAGCCTCCGTTATCCAAATGATCCGACCACAACAGAGGGATCGAGGTGATTGATCGAGTTCCACAGTGGCTTGGAAAAAAATAAAAAAAAATAAAAAAGGAAAGAAGGGCGGCCCAGTGGCAGCGTGGTGATTATACAGCCAGCGACTTCAGCGGCGTTAGCATGTACCAATTTTCGCTGGCAATGCATCAGTGGAATATGTCTGAGCAGCATGAGCCGTGCTGGTCAGTTTATTCACAATGTGTCAGACCTGGAAATGATTGGATTTAAATGACTGATTGGTTCATTATCCTCTGCTGACATGTGTACTACAAATACTACCAAGCGCAGAATGAATGGGAGCCCGAGCATGAAAAGGACGCATTCATTACCAGGTTACTGTAAAAGGTCGAGCGCGTATTATTTAGGTTGAAATATTTCCATTTTCTCCTCGTAGGAATGGAGCTTAAAATAATTATACTGGATACTGAATCATCACTTCCTGTTTCCATGTTTTGGTATTTTTCTCGGAAAGTACCAATAAACAAGTAACCTGAAGCGAAGAAACTGTCTGAAAGTGTCATGACAAAACAATTCTCCCACACAGTGAGACTTCACCAAGGTTGCTCGGGAGCGTCAAGAAAGCAAAAGCTGTGTGAAATACTAGAGCGATGCTTTGAATGTGCACAAATGCACTTTATCTTGTTGAACTCGACGCTGCTTCAGAATCAGGAACAGTCACAATGAATGTTTCGGGACAATAGCTTGGGTTTTTCACTCGGTTTCCACCGCAACAGAGAAACGTCTCGGGCGTGCGTGTCGGAGATGTTCCTCGGAGTTGACTCGGCTTTAATAAAGGCCTTGATGGGAAACTGCAAATGGCACGAATCAACTTCACATTCTGGTCATTAGACACATCGGAGCAGATAACGCCCGATGTCAGCTCAAGCGAAAGCACCAGCCTGTTTAGCGGAAATCCAGCAAACGCCGACAAAGGAGCCATGTTCTGAAAGCTAATTGCCCGACTGGCAACACCTGCGAGCAACGCCTGCGATCAGCTGTCAACGCCGACTGAGTCACTTGTTAGGAAGATCTACAGCGTCTCCTCGGAATCTGCGTTTCCGAGGAGAGAGAGCATTTATTTTCGCCTTTGCTGACAATTGAGTGGCGTGAAATGATGTGTTGTGTTTGCGCGCGGCGTCTCCGTCTCCGTGCCGCCGTCAATTCGTCTGCTGCGAAGCTGGTCAGCCTCTGCATCGTATCTCCGGTCCCTCGGGGGAGACACGGAGAAAACTCATTACAGGTGTTGACGATGAAGTTTTCCATTTTTTTCATACCCGACGAATTACAATCAGCAGAATTCACAAATTTGACATCGTTTCCTCGGGTTTGGAAAAGAGGGCGGAATAATTTCTCATGTGATTGGCAACGTCCGTCATCTGACACACTCACCCACCTCCGCTCCAGAGAACACGTCACCCCCATCCTCCGTCAACTCCACTGGTTCCCCCCCGTACAGCAACGCGTTGACTTCAAGATCCTCCTCACCACCTACGAAGCCCCAAACAACCTCGCGCCCTCACACCTGCTCGACCTCCTTCACCGTCACTCCCCCACCCGCCGCCTCCGCTCTGCTGATGCAAAATCTTCTCACCCCCATCACCAAGACCGAGCGCCGCAGCCTGGGGGACAGCGCCTTCGGCACTGCCGCCCCCCGACCCTCTGGAACTCCCTCCCCCCTTGACATCCAGAACTCTGCCTCACTCACCTCTTTCAAGAGACAGCGAGAATCACACCTCTTCAAGACCCCCTACAATACCAGACTTTTCCTCCTCCACCTCCAACCCCCCTTTTTTCTTTAATGTAAATATATATATATAATCAGCACTGTACATTCTTCGTGGCTCTTCTTGTACTGATTGTACTTTGCTGCTATAACTGCAAATGTCTCCGCTGTGATACTAATGAAGGATTAACTTATCTTATCTTTATCTTAAACCTCCACATGCATCGGACAAATCGACCGAAAAGACGCCTTAGCCGGGCGGCGAGTTTCCCTTGATGTGACAACTCCATGAGGAGTTCTGAGCTCACTGCGAGGAATGGGGAAGAGCATACCACGGAATCCACCAGCGAAAACAGTTCCCCGAGATTTAAGAGGAAGCCGTCTGCTACCGTCGCGTTCGGGAACCATTTGTCCTCGGCGTGCCGGAGCTCAAGCGGCTCTGTCCAGCGGATTTTCTCTCTGATGACCACAAATGATAAAAAAAAAAACCCCGGCAAAGGCAGATGCAAGAGACGGAGATTATCACCAATGAACTTCACTTCATCTGTGAACTGTGACTTGTCATGCCAGGACTTTTTCTCCAGCTGCGCAACAAAGACAAAAGGCTGGAATGAGTCGAGAGCCGCAGAGAGAAACATCCATCGAGAACTCGCTGACCCGTGCCCTTCTGCATTTCCAACGTTGTTGTTTTTTTCACTTTCTCCTTCTGTTTGAACTTTTATTCTCCAGACGCCTTCACATGCTGAAAATACATACTTGCAATTAGACGCGCGCTCTTGCCGCTCGGCTGGAGAAGAGGTGGCGTGCCAGTGTCACACTCTCTACTTCATTTAGTTGTGAGAAAGTTGGCAACTCCATTTAGCGCCGTCACCGCGGGCATGTTAGGATGCTAAATTTAGCCCTCATCTCGAATCGCTGCCGCGGGCCATTACTGTTGTTGGTTTAAAGAGGCAGGCGACGCGGCTGTTTCTCTTCGAACGTCTCCATCCGAAATGATTTACGCCGCGCCACCGCGACAGAAGTCTCGCTCGGCTTGCTTAATGCGGTGTGCGTCCGCGCAGGTGAATCAGTGGGTGATGAGACCCTACGATGCGCAGGTAACCTTTCACAGCCACATCGGTGGAGCATACTGACAGACGCGCTCTTTATGGGACATTTCTCCCGACGGCCCACGATGTGGCGGAGTTTCTCAGGTCAATAGCTGCGAGCGTCTCCACGCCATCCATCACGGGGCTTGTTTTCACGCAACGACGACGAGCTGAACGGGATGATTGACTGTCAGCCGGCCTCCACACGGAGGCACCTGCGTGACACCCGTGGTGAAAAAAAGAAAAACAACAACGACAAATAAACAAGTTGTCCCTCCGGCCACCAAAACTCTCCCTACGTGACATCGCCGCTCCATTAAAACACAACAACTGTGGCCTCGGTGGGGCTTCGAACTTGTCATCACAGTGGACCAGACACCTTCGCCTGTGTACTCGCACGCAACCTGAAGCTCGCCACCATCCCGCCCCCCGCCCTCCCCCGCCTCCAAAACGTAGCCGCCGCCATCCTGCACAGTGTGCTCCCCGCCGCGTCGCCTCTAATGTACACGGCCGCGTAACGACATCTTAAATGAACGCGTTAAGCGGCGGGTCTCTCGCGGCTCCTCCGCCGCGGCTCTGCGCCATTACACCGAGCGCGGCGCGGACATTTAGCAGCACGCAAACATTTTTCTCGCGATCCAACATTTTTAGTGCCGCGGGTGATAAACATTTGCGAGATTGCTTCTTGCGGTGTGTGTGTGGCTGAATGTCATTAATTGTCAAAGGGCCTCCGCCCGAGTCGTCACAGCCGGCGCAGGCAGGCAGAGTCGCTGCGGCGGCGCCGTTCACACTCGCGTCCGCCGTGCATCAGAGTGAACGTTTAAAGGCACCGCTGGTCATTTAACAACAGCAGATGGCGGTGTTGTGCCATCATCTTCATCTTCCAAACACATAAACAAACAAGTTGACGAGCCCTCTTTGTTTACTACATCACACTGGCACATTTCCACTCATAACTAGCCTGGATGACACGTCGAGATGTAGCTAACCGATGCATCGCTAACGCACCAGTTGCCGTATTCATTATTTTGTGGTTCCAAGTTACATCATCATGGTCTAAAAAGCCTCGTCAACACAAATGTAAATATTCGGTCAGCAGCGAACGCATCTTGAAACAGACACAGGAAGTGATGTAGATGATGGTGAAATAACAGAAGGAAGTGAACTGCAGCTGTTGCAGCTGCACTGTTGTGGCTTATAACTCACTCTAGTGGCAAAAACATGGTATTACAGGCCAGCTAGAGTATTCCCTGTCATTCCCGTGACGCAAAACGGACAACTTAATTCTAATGTCAAGACTGTTATTTCTAAACACCCGTGACATAATTCGCGAATGACGCGTACAAAAACTATACGTGGCCCCTTTAACGTGGTCCCAGCTGCTGTTATTGCAAAGCATAATTGCATCAGAGATCCCTGTGTCATTTGAAGGAGAGCGTGAAATGAGCCAATGTTTAACTCGGCAAATTTAAAACTCACTCTCCTTCTCCTGTGTGCTCGTCCCAATCAGTGTGCTCAGAGTACTCATCCCACAATCTGCTTGGGTACACATGTAATCACTTTGCGCAATTTAATGGACACACCACATGAATAAAGACGCTGTCCATTTTTTTCCGGGCCACACACTAATTTTCTTTTTATGAATTTGGCCATAGCCTCACTCACTCTCTCCTGCTTGTAAAAGACTTGGATCAGAGCGAGGACAGCAAAGCTTATGGCGTTGGCCATGTACTGGAGATGTACTGTATATTAACCACAGCGCGCCCCCACTCATCATCACCATCAATCTTTCTAACTATTTCACAAATGATCTGTTTACTATTTGGAGGTCTACATTCTCCTGTGATTGCATTTCTCACTCCGCTGACTTTTATCGGCTTCGATGTCGGGGTGAAAGACACAGCAAGGAGTTCCAACGGGGAGAAGTGGGCGTGGCGTGTTCACCTGAAGCGTTTCCCTTTGGACAGCGCTCTGCTGAGGACAGGGGGGGACGTCACGGTGGAGGCGCCCGGGGCCATGCTGACGCCCTTAACAGATGATCCGTGAGAACTGCAGCCCTGCAAAAAAAAATAAAAATAAAATAAAGCAAAAAACAAAACAAAACAATGCACAGTGTGAGTGGGTGATAAAACACGGTCATTGCAGCTTCAGGATGGAGAATCATCAATGTTGCTGTGGAAAACACGTCTTTATTACGGCTCCGCTCGGATCCATTTGTTGGATTTGAGCGATCCCAGCACAAGATGTTCAGGAGCGAGTGGTTTCGGGAACACGAGCGATAAGCTCCAGGTTTAATGCGACACAGCGGTGACGCTGAGGTTCCGCGGCGCGTCCCCGCTCGGGGGTTAAAGAGGCTGAGGGTGTTCTCACCTTTGATTAGAGGAATGATAACAATCACATTTCTTTACTGAGGGATTTTTTTCTTAAACCGTTACAAGGTGTTTCAACAACTCCAGATCACAATTTCCAACAAGCAAGCGGTCGGGCTCAGTGTCTCGTGCAACGTGCCGTTAAAGGTGCAGTGCGTAAGACTTGGTGACATCTCCAGGTGAAGTTGCATGTTGTATCTCATTTCTAGTGTAAATAAGTGGGAGACGAAAATGCGAAAACGCGTCTTTAAAACCACCGGCGTCTCGTTGCGGAAACGTCGCCGCGCTCAAGGATGAATCCCACACAAGATTGCATGAATGGAATCTTCCTCCATCCTTATCAAGAATTAACTCCATTATCTCAGACCCCCCCCCCCCCCCCCCCCCCCCCACCCCCCCCCCCCCCCACGCTCCCCCCCCCCCGCCCCCCCCCCCGCCAAGCACCTTAAGCCAGGAGATAATTCTGTTATTGCATTGACAGTACTTCCTGTGCAGCCCTCCCCCTCGCTCCCTCTCTGTGAGTGTCTATTATTAAAGCAACTGCATGTGACTTAGAGCCGGTGCTGCGCGCTCATTGGCCGACAAGCCTCAGCCTCCCACTGGGAGCTGTTACCACTGCTCACTCACCGGGCAAAGAAAATAGGATCATTTTGGCCACCCTCTCGCATGCCCCGCGGGCGCAGAGCGCCGCACTTTCTGCAACGATTGCCGTGGCAAACTTCCTTTTCCTGGAGGATGATATCTGTGTCGGGGGGGGATGAAATAAATAGTTTGTGGCAGACAATGGCAGAGCCGCGCGGCGTGAGGCCCTTTCGCTCGTTCCCGGCGATCGAACTCTTTGCCTTGTCTCACGCCTCTCGTGAAAGCTTTGGATAAACACGGAGCAAAGTGGATTCGTGTCACAGAGAAGAGGAAAACACAGAAGGCCGAGAGAGGAGAGGAGCCATAGATCAAGCTGTTGACGATCAAGGGCTTCCGAGAGAGGGAGGCAATTCTGTGCACCTGCAACGGCGAGAGGGGTTGCAAGTGTGTGTGTGTGTGTGGGGTTGAGTGGCACCTCGGGGTGCAGTTGCCATGGCTAAATGGAGATGCCTTCCAAAGGCTCTCTCCAAACCCAGGGTTTGGTTTGTCCACACGTGGCGACTGAAACACGGCGGCCTCCATGGGAGAGGACATGCTGTCGCCCTGCGGTTGGTGTCTTATTCCTCCAACTTCCTGTCCAATCCAAATATGGGCAAGGAGGCGGAGCACAGGTGGGGTTGGGGGTGGGGCCCATGGTGCTGTCGTAGCATCCACAGAACGTGCCTGGTTGGCCCAGGTGTCACTCAAGAGGCCACGCCCCTTCATTATTTCAAACCTCGACAAAATGGAAATGAGCTCGTTGGAAAGTTGCGTCGGAAAACGTGTGACTGATTAAGAACAACACTGTCGTTGGTACCAGGCTGTGAAGTTGACCACTTGAACATGGGAGTCTATGGGGATTGACAGGCCTTTGGAGCCAGCCTCAAGTGGCCACCCTGTGAACTGCAAGTCCATTTGGGTCTCATCCGTCAACCCCCGGAGGTGGCTGCTTGATTTCTCTGCACGCCTGAAGTGATGGGTACTCAAATGCACCTGTCAGCCTCACCACCAGAGGTCACTAAATCCCGACAATCGTACCTTTTCACAGGACTGACAGCGAACGCCATTTTGTGCCATATCTGCATGTTGACAAAAAAATATACAACGCGTGCCACTGTTGACAGCGTCATTAATAATCCAGTCGGCCGTTAATGAATCACCTGGCCTCCCGAACACACCCACTTTGGTCCCAACAACCTAAAACGTCACTTTATTCCACAGGCCGCACTCATCTTCATCTCCTGCCCTTTTTCTTCCCGGGCCCTGTTCGCACATCTCTGACAGAGTAATTTGAAAATGACTTTGCTGCGCAGCGATTGGTGCAGTATCGACTGGGGGGAAAGAAGACACTGTGTCTTGTGACCTCGCTGCTCGACACAATTGACTTTGGTGTAACAGAAGCGTCGAGGCACATTAGAGATGTTTGGGTACACTATGCACTGGTCCCCCCCCCCGCCCCCCCGCCCCCCCCATGCAGTATTCATACGACACACTCGCCGCCGAACTTAGCGTCGCTCCTGGGTGTGGAGGGGTGGGGGGTGGGGTGGGTGGGGGGTGTTCTCTTCTCCGAGTAAAGGACGGCTGGAATAGTTCGTTACCACCACTCCAGCTTCCGGCTGATGGGAATTGAGTTTTTGTGCCTTGTCATCTCGGCCTTTGTGCCCTTATTCCTTCATGTCGCTGCATGTCTATTTCGGTGGGGTGTCTCAGGGGCATGCACTCCATCACATTTGGTCTCTGATGCAGTTTTAATACCACAGCAGTGCCGGTGTCATGGGGGGGGGCCTGAGGGGAACATAAATAATCCTAATTCATCAAATCATGACTATAAATAAGATATTGAGGCATTGATTTCAAAAATCAGAGGAGATACAATATCTTATGTGACTCAGCTGTCTGATCTGACCATTTGCAGCTAAGTGAAGTGTGTGCGTATGTGTGTGTGTGTGTGTGTGTGTGTGCGTGTGTGTGTGTCTGAGAAGGTCACGCTGACTATCCTTTTCACAATTACAGATGGAAGGAGCACATGTATCTGCAGGGATGATTCCAGATGTGCAAATAGGTGGAGACACTTGGAACGACAGATGGAAGAAAGAGCAATATCGACAGGTGCGGCACCTGTGCTGCTCCGCAGAGAAAAGAGACATATGGGTGGAAATGTCGAGGTGTCTCTTACGCCTGGTGCACGGGAGAATTTTCCATTCTCAGCCTGAATTATTTTTTTTTTTTAAAGTGGAAGAAATCGCGACGGATTTGAAGCTGGAGTCTGTCATGACATTCTCGTCACTCCCTGTTAGCTATCAGGGAATGAAGCTGTTGAGTCAATATCAGTGGAGCTGTCCAACTGAGTCAACACCCACAGACTCCCATGTAAAAATGGCCAACTATAGAGGTGAGTTAAACATGTTTGAAGCCTGGAACAAACCACGGTCTCAATCAGTCATGTTTTTAGTTCCTCGTTCCGACTGGCCTGGGATCAGGAACCGCGGTTGTCGGGAACCAGGTCGCAAATCGTCCGGGTTACCCTTCGCTGAGCAGCAGCGGCCCTTTGCAGACTTAGACCTTCCCGTGATGTCGCCGTCGAGTCTTTGCAGTGCACCTCCAGGGAAAATGCTCCAAGGAGTTCAGGGAGTGGGTGCGTAGTATTTTTGGGAAGGTTCGCAGCACTGCAGCGGAGCGTCACTTCATCATGGACGTGTCATGTGGGAGACACCGACTTTGGTGTCACCGTCTCCTCTGCACCTGCTTGCCTGCTCCTCCTTCGCGCTCAGTCCACCCGGCACAAAGCCTGAACCACTGTGCTCGGGCTGGGTTTTTTTTTTCCCCCCTGCATCAAACGTTTCAAGCCTCCTTAAGAACAATATCCCCTGTTCTTCCCACTGCAAAGCTTTGCCATCCTGCGCCAGTTTAACTTAAAAGAACTTTTTGGGAGGGCGGCCGCCCACGGCGCATGGTGGCCGCGAGCGCAGGGAGTGGGCGGACCGAAGCGGTGGTCAGGGGTTGCTGTGTCAAACATGTGGAGAAATGGGTTTCACTTGCTCAACTCTTGTTGGTCCGTTCAGCTCATGCTCCCTCACGGGTGCGGAGAGCTGCTGATTTTTCAAATCCCACCTTCAGCTTCCCTCGAGTCGTTCTATTAAAACTCCATGTTGTTGTGTTGTGTTACTGCACCTTAGCTACGTAGACACAAGGCCTCAGTATATGCTGATTCCCAGAATAGCCCCGTCACAATGTTCTCATAATGTTAAAGGAGACCTATTTCACTGTTTTTTCGGGGTCATGTGTTTTTTTAATTTTGTGTCGCTTCGGGAACACGCCATTTTGTATCCAATTGTAATAACAATGACAATAAACTGTGGTGAATACAACTTTAATATAAACATAATTACAACTTATATTATCCGCGGTGACTGCGCGAATTGCATTTAATTCTTGCCCAGGGTATCACCTAGCATACAGATACATGAGATGACCACTTGGTGGTGCCCTTATTTATTTTGGAACTAGCGTAACTGTACGTGAAGCATCAGTCTGGTGGTAAGGGACAGCGGATACAAAATCCTCAGCTGTCGCTTAACGGGACTCCTCCCACATAAAAAAGCCCAGACTGCTCTGATTGGTCAGCTGGCCTCGGCCTTGCGGGAATGTTGATTAGCCATAAAATATGGAAAAATAATCATTTGTCTCATTTATAAAGGTACAGTGTGTCGAACTGAGTGACATTTTTAGGAAACCTTTCCCTTCCCTGCCTTCAAATTCACCAACAACCTTACACACTGCACCTTTAATGTAATATTCTGCAGTTGCACCATGGGACTCTGGGCCCGGATCTAAGTGAAACACTTGGAACGGTTCGGTGTCAGTGGAACTTTTGGGACTCTCCGGGTGTCTCTGCAGGTTGTCATGAATATTTCCGTTCGGTGTTTGAAAACATGCGCCGCACTCCTGCTCATTTACATTTTTTTTTTCTTTTTCAACATCACCGAAACACAGCTACGTAACCGCTACAAAATGTACATAAAATGTTGTAACACTTGTCAGTTGTCAAACGCTCAGAGCTGTAGTTTGAAAATGACACCCTCAAAAAAGCTTTCAGATTGTGCCAACTGCAGTCGTGTGGGTGGGGCTCGCTCCGGGGGTGTTTGCTTCAGCGGGGTGACACTCGGCGCCGCTGCATTATTAAACAGCCCCGGCGCCGGCTACGTTGGGTAAATGCGGGAATGACAGAACGAGACTGAACCTGTGTGAGGAGAGATACATCTGTTGTTGCCTAAATGTGTCGGAAGGTGATTCTTGGTGCCGTCTGAGGCTCAATCAGCAAAGTGAAGTGGCAGCGCACCTTCGCACAGGCACGCTGAGTTACTCAGGCCGCAGAGGCGATGAAATATTGATCATTTGATCATTTCTGAGGGCGAGAGAGAGAGTTTTGATCTCTCCTGGTGCACATTATCACAGGTACAGCGGGAGAAAGAAGTGACGGGCGGACTTTTTTTTAGCGACAGAAGACGGCGTATCGACAGCAACATTGGGCGACTTGTTTTGTCCGCATTTAATTTGAACGTGCGAACAAATGAGACTTTCCTCAGTTGGGTCTCTCTTCATGTGGTTAGTTATTATCGACGCAGGAAATGACAGATTCGATGCATAGGATGGGTTCACTTTCCTCTCAGCCAATGGGATCGAGTGGCGGCAGCACGTTGAGCTAGCTAGCTGCCTCGTGTGCTCCATGAGCATCCAAACAGAGTCTGGAAACAGCTGACCGTCCAAAGGTAAAGACGTTGTAATGTCAGTCACCTCTGCTGGCGGGAGTTTGCGCTAGCGGGAACTTGCCTGGCTCCTAAAGTTGGGGTTGCCGTGGTGATCTGGCAGCCATTACTGCGCTGATACACGGTTCTTGTTAGATGCTTTAGAGCACCAGTAGCTACTGTCTGGTGTCGGGCGGGATCTCAGTTGCCATGGCTACCAGGCAGCCAAGGCGCAAGCTAGCTAACTCGCTTGCCCCACATTTTGCTGGTTAGAATTGGGGTTAGCGACTTCACAAGTCGCAGTGGTGGATCAGCACGAGCAGCCATTGCAAGCTACTTACCGGATTTGTTATTTTTAAGATTTTCAATTTCTGCCGACGCTAGCTCACAAACAAGCACGTTTGCGGTTAAGTGAGCGTCACCTCACCGCCACAGGTATTGTTGCAAACAAGCATTTCTTGGACAGTCGCCCCAACGCTCCTTTAAGGTGTGAAATGATGGAAAAGAGGGAAGATAATATACGACCGTTTCCAGGGGCGTTCGGGGAAGTGCTAACGCGTTATGGCGACTGCACCTCCGACAAGACCTTTACAGGAGCACATTAGGATGAAATTACCTCGCTAGTCAATGGAGATCAGCCTCATTACCGCCATCTCCATCCGCCACCTGCTCTGCTGTGACCGACTGGGTCACTTCCCTCTCCTGCTTCTGTCTCTCTGTGATTTCTCATCGTGACAAAAAAAAGGAAGAAGAAGAAGAAAAAGAAGAAGAATTCTAACCATCGGGGTCCTAACGTCTCGGCTTGTGTTGCTTTCAGCTTTGCACAACCTTGCGTTCCTGCTGCAGACTTTTGTGGCTCTGCTCACCCCCCCCCCCCTCCCCTCCACCCCC
>JAFBJT010108983.1:5000-38106 GCA_016785325.1 Chascanopsetta lugubris
GGTAAGACTCTCAATGTCATTCGTGATGTCACTTTTTCCACATTGGCTTTTGTACAGGGCAGAGCTTTGATTTCAATTTGATTTGATTTGATTTTAATCTAATCTTGTCTTAATTACTCTTCACTTGTATGTTTAAAAAAAAAATTATTTCTTGATTTATATTTCTGCTTTTATTCTACTTTATCCATGTTTTAGATCTTCTAATATGTTGTACTTATATGTAAATCTATTTTTTGCTGGATGGGTGCTGTGCATTTCATGTCTTTTTCTGTGCAGCGCTTTGGACCTTTACGGTTGTTTTAAAGTGCTTTATAAATAAGGTTGGATTGTCTTGGATTGGATAACTTTTCCTTTCCAGATCTCCACCTGATTGTCCCGATGTTTGTTTTTTCTTTCCTCCCAGGTCTGGTCAGTGCCTTCCCCATGTTTGGCTCCTCCTTCTTCTACATCCAGAGCTCCAGCACCGTGTCCATACACGCTCCCTGCATCCTGGCTGTCAATCTGAACGGACTTCACTTCCTCAACAAGGACACTCATGTATGTAACAGATGCATCCTTGTTGATGCAAAGACCATCACACTTAGGTATTTGGCTCCCCCTGCTGGTCAGGTTGATTTCCACCCCTGTTAAACCAATCACCTGCACCCACCTTGCTCAATATACATTTCTTATCCTGTCCTTTTGTTTGTTGTGACTCTGCGGTGTGTGTGTGTGTGTGTGTGTGTGTGTGTGTGTGTGTGTGTGTATGACTGTTATGTTTATTTGTTGTTTACTCTCTGTGAGTAGGAGGCCATGGTGCGTTTCCCACTAAAGGAGGTCCAGTCCACCCGCACCCAGAGGCCGACCTCGGGCTCCAGCTACCCGTACGTGGAGATCATGATCGGGGACCTGCTCAACCAGCGCATCACGCAGCTGCAACTAGAGCAGGTATTCATGCATGAGGTTGTTGGTTCCATTCCCAGCCTCTCCATCCACCCTCAGATGTATATATATATGTGGGACAGTCCATCAGGGACATGTGGTAAACCTGTCAGAGCCATGTTGTTTAGCTGTTATTCCTATGTTCGTCCTCCAGGGTCTGGAGCTGTGCCGAGTCATCGCCACACACATGGAGAACATGTTGTCAGTCAGAGAGAAGAGGCTCACGCTGCCGCCCAGCGAAATCACCTTGCTATAGTACACACACGCACACACACACACACACACACACACACACACACACACACCATGCCTTAAAATTCATTGCATCTACCTCTGTTTAAAAATAGCATATTTTGATATTTAAAGATAACATTTCTTCTCTATTTGTAAATACTTTTACACACACGAGTACGTGACTCATTGTTGTTGTTTTTTTGTTTAACAATTTGCCATGAATGGCTGCCACAAGGATTGAACACCATAAAGAGCCTCTTTAATTCACTTTAACTTTCCCACTGCAAAGAAGCAGTTTGATTTCATTAGTGTTTATCCTTCAGCAGCACTCAATTAAAATGGTTGTGGTCTCCCATTGAACAATGGTAACAAAACCCCCAAGCTGTGTTTAACTCTTCACATAAAAAACTACAATAAATTCAATTAGATTTATCTTCCCTTCAACGTCAACAGAGGCTTCAACATAAATATGTTATTTTTGGGCCTTAATTATTTTTAAATTGAAGATTTTTTTTAAAACATTTGAATAATGCTATTTTTACTTTGTACAAGATCAAAATATTTATACAAAATATATTATTTAATGTACATGTTTTTTAATGACTCCTGTACATAACTAATGTGAATGTGAAAATGTACATTAAAGTTTGTAGCATAAAATAGTCTGCTGTGATTTTTTTAACAAACTTTATTGACAACTTGAACTCAAGCAGCTAATTGTAAAATGTATTTGTGTACATAATACTTCAGCAACATATTACCTATAACATTGTGCAAAAATTAGTTCATTTATATTCAGAAAAATATTCAGTATTGTCATGGACCACTCTTATGTAACTGGAGGACCACCTTTAGTCCACGGACCACTGTTTGAGAACTATAGATGTCTAATATAAACATCAATATAGTATTTTATAGAAGGGCCTGTAATAAAATTATATTACAATTGTATAAATATATTTCCCCCCAAAATCCTTCTCTTCTTCTCTGTACATGTTTACTTTAGTAACGCCCAGTGGCTCTTTACCTCCTAGTGGCTCCATTTCCTCCACCACATCCCCCGTTTACCCCCTCGTATTGATTTGTAGAGGAGGGAGGTGCCCGCGATGCGTCCCTGTGCCACAAACCGAGCACCCCTCTCTGGAGCCACAGCGCTATGTGGGCGTGCCTTTGTAAATTGCTCACAGATCCCTGGCTCCTGATTGGCTGATGGTGACGGGGTTCCTCATGAATCGGGCGGGAGCAGGTTTGGGGGGGCGGGGAGTAGGAGTAGGCGGAGGCGGAGGAGGCGGAGGAGGAGTGAGCTGTGGTCAAACCCACCGCGACCCAAACAGCTCTAGGAGGGAGCGAGAGAGGCTGTGTGAGAGAGAAGACCCGCAGCCAGCGACGCAGCCCTGCTCACTGGCCGCCTGTCTGCATGGGCTACTCGGTTAGCTAGCGTTAGCATCTGCCGCCGGCTCGTTAGCTCCGCGCTCCTCGCCGTTATCCCGGGCGCCGCCTAAAGAACCCCCTCCCCTGCCCGGCTCCAGGATGATGAAGTTTAGGTTCCGCCGGCAGGGCACCGACCCGCAGAGGGAGAAGATAAAACAGGAGCTGTTCGCCTTCAACAAGGTAAAGTAACGGGGGGAGGAGAGTGTTGTTGTACCCCCTCCTCTGATTCTTCTTCTTCGGGTGTTATATACAAACTACCCCGAAAACAGGCGGGAAGTTATGCTAGTTTTAGCGATTGTTTCAATGCGAGCACACATTAGCTTCAGTGCTGGAGTTGCAGAGGGCTTTGTTTTGTGTGTGTGTGTGTGTGTGTGTGTGTGTGTGTGTGTGTGTGAGGTCCAGTTGTCAATTGGCCTGTTAATTAGCTTTCACCAAATCGAGGCCCACCAAGTGTTTATCTGTACCCACCTAACATCACTGTAATCACCGACAGCTGTTTGTGTTTCCATCCGCGTGTGTGACCCCTTCTTCTGGTTAGTGGCCATCAATGATGATTAATTCATTCACATGAATATGACTGAAGTCCTGATGATGTCATCGTGATGCACACGATGAAAAAAAGAGTAGCACAACATCAGAATATTTTGTCTGTCATTGTGTGACCAGTTTAAAGGGACAGTGTGCAGGATTCAGTGTCATTCAGTGTTGTTCGTTGAAGCCCCCATCACCCTTCCTTTTAGCCTTAAAGGTGCAGTGTGTAATGGAGTGTTCATTACCCTTAAATGAGCCTATTAATGTATCTAAACTGTGTTTCATGCAAATGTATTTGTTTTTTTCAATTTCTGCCCATTTTAAAGGTACAGTGTGTAAGTTTTAACGACGCCTAGTGGTGAAGTTGCACAATACTGCGTGAATACACATAACCTCTCCCTTCATTATTAAAACCCCTACAGTTGTCAATGTTGGCCCTGTTAAAACACATGTGGTGCAACATGGTGGCCTCCATAGAGAGGGTCCGCCCCCAATGTAAATAAAGCAAACAAGCAGAAGCCATTGTCCAATAACAACAACGCCATGTAGGCCTCTAGTGTGCATCTTATGGATTCCTTCAGCTCACACCGACAAGTGAAATATGCCTCAAGCTCACCTCTTATTGTCTCTTATCCGGTTGAAAAATCAAACCTGAGACTTTTATTGTGAAAATCGTCTATATTGCCTTAATGTCCCAGCCCTTAAAAGCTGCCAGAGCACTGTATGTTTCAGGCTTACAGAGGTATTTTCCCCCCAGACCTCCGCATTGTTTCCCTGTTTGAAGGTTTGTGGTGGAAACCATTGAGTGTCAGGTTTCATACAACTCAACTCTGCCGTCAAGTCCACATGGATTTGAACCAGTCCATGTACAGTAATCCTCCGCTTCCTGAAGTTTTATTTAACATTGAACACACACACACCACTCACTACCCCTTTGGTCGGTGTTGACGTCTTGTTTCGGAGCTTCTGGCAAGAACATGTTTCACATCCACTTTTCAGGGACATGATTGGCTTCGCTTTTACTGCTGTTTCGGCTCTGAAAGGAGCCTTTGTGTTTGCAGTGTATTTGTAATAATTGTTATCAGCGTGTTCGGTGTCCTGGACGCGGTGCAAGTTGGGCAACATAGGGGTTTCTACTGCAGAGTGGAACATCACATTGGAGTTGAACTCAGGTTAGACGAGGCTACTGTCAGTCTGCACAGCGTGGCGCCCAAAAAAAAGTAGAGCAGAGTGTTCCAGAGAGCAGCACTGTCCAAAGTTTTGATGGTGAAAGCCACTGTTTATTCTGCACCGAGGGCAACACAAAGCTGTGAGGAAAGCAGGGCAAAGCATTACAACACATTTTCAAAGAAACTGTATATTGAATCTAATTATCCATCATGATCGTCCAAGAGTTGCTGGCGATGTTGGGATCAACAACCTTCATCCAACTCTTTAAAAATTCATTATGGCTAATCAGACACAAATCAGCCATCTCATTTTCGGGGACAGTGTTTATTTTTTCACTATTGATTCATCTTTTGGTGTGTTACCCTGTCAGAAATGGATGAAAACAAATCATAATATTGATTGCACTGACAAAAACCAAGTATGCGGTTTGTGTTTATTGACGGAACAACTCTGCAAAACCCAAAGAGATTCCATTTCCTGTCGCACGCGACAATCAAAGGTCAAAAAGACTTGTGACTGAGATGTTGGAACAATCTAATTTTCTGCTCTACTGCATGAAATAATACTATAATTCAAATTTTACACCAATTGATTGTTGTTGCTTGACATGATTTACATTATTTTTTTAGCAGGAGTTTGTCTGTGTGTGTTTGTGCGTGTGTGTGTGTGTGTGTGTGTGTGTGTGTGTGTGTGTGTGAGTGGGTCATGAACCATTTGCTGCCCTTTGACAACGCACACACACTCCCTTAAGGTTTGGCACCAACTGCCACAACTATCAGAGGTGGTCTCTTGACAGGAGTGTTACTGGTGTGTGTGTGTGTGTGTGTGCCTTCAAACTTCAGGACAGATAGATGAGGTTAATGTTCAACCTCATATATCTTTGCCAGGCTAATTCCCAGATTTGTTTGTGACAGAAACCCGTCGGTGGTCCTTGGCCACTAAAGTTCGCTTGACCCCTTTCACAAGGCGTCTCTCTCTCTCTCTCTCTCTCTCTCTCTCTCTCTCTCTCTCGCTCTGCATGGTTTCTGTCTGTTTCTGTTCCCACTGTAGATGAAAATACTTTCCGTGCTGTCTCATCCTCACCTCAAATGGGCAAAGGAGAAAAATAAAAGCTGTGAATTTATTTTAATCCCATTTAACAGAGAATACTGCCGCCATTAGTCCTGTTTAAGGGCTTTTTATTAAGGGTGTCCTCCCTTTTAGACGCCTCGCTGACGTCACAGTCTGACGGGCCACAGACAGAAAGGGGTGAATTTTACACAGAAAAATAAAAGCAAGTGCTTTTCCTTTAACAGCCTCTAATGACTCTTTCATCTGTTTGTCTTTCCCACTCTTCCCCCAATAGACCGTGGAGCATGGGTTCCCCCATCAGCCCAGCGCTCTGGCCTTTGACCCCAAGCTGCAACTTATGGCCATTGGAACAAAGTCAGGAGCCATCAAAGTGTATCCTTTTGTCATTGGTGAGTTTGAATTAGACATTTACAATCTGAGTTCTATGAATTCACAGTTTCGGTTGACAAAATAATAGTAAAACATCCCAAAGGTGCAGTGACCACAGGTTCTCCCGTATGCTCAGATGGGTGGGGGTGAGGTGATGGACACAACATGCAACTTCACCTCTAGATGTCACCAAATCTTACACACTGCACCTTTTTAAAGTAGGGAATAGTGGCTGTTTATAGTTCAAAACAATTGGTCTTCCTGTGCTGTTGATTTGTTTGTTTCTGCATCAGCTGCGCGCTGCAGTTATGGTGCGTTTCCTCTGCTGGAGGTTTGTTAGTGATTCATGCATCTGTCATCCTCTTTTAAATCCCCTTTCTGGTGTAAGATCGGGTCCCTGGTGCACGTAAAAGGATGAGATAGCACAGCTGTCATTGTGATTCAAACAACACCACAAACACTCCCGCTCTATTTTAGCCTGAGTGAGCGATACGTTGGGTGGGTACATTTGCTTTTTTTTCCTGTGGTGCTGTGCGTTTTCTTGCACAAAGCTATTTTTGAACGTCTAGGAGCTCATTGATTGACTGCATCTGCGGTTGAAGTGTTTATATAATGTCTGTTTATTTAAACAGTGTGCTTCACTGTCTTTCTCTTTGTGAAATGGCTCTGTCTGCATCGCTGAAGTGAAGAGGACTCATCTGTCATTCCCTAATATGCTGACATTTTTTCACAATTTACTTTACTGGGTTGTAATTCTATTATTATCACTGTCATTCCAATTTGTTATAATAGAGCTGAAGTGAGTGAGTGATGTCTAAGGATATTGAGCCATTTCCATAAAACACATTCGAGGCAGTATGAATGAACAAGCACATTGTAAACAAAGCATCACTTCCACAGGGAGAAATTTGAGCCAAACCTGGAATAGTAACCAAAGCACTACTGGAGTTCCAGAGTGAGCTACTGTGGAGTAGTGTGGGCACAAAATGTCTCTATGAAATTAATATTTTAAGTGTTTCTGCGGTTTGTTTACTACTCTGGTGATCATGTGACTGCTGTTTATGCAACCTCGCTGTCCTCTCTTTCACCGCACTTAATGTTTTGAGTATAACGTTATCATAACCAACTGAACTCTCCGGCAGAGGTATGAAAATTGTACCATGAACCCCCGAATTGTGGAACCTCGGAAACATTATGATTGCATTTTCTCTCAGTTTGTGGTCGGTTGGAATCTTAAGCCTCAACTGACTCTGGTAGTGACAGTGCTGGGCTTCGTCCTCCGTTTTAGCAAAACAAGATGAGATTGGAATTTTGAGAGAGGCTCGCTCTGCGTACGAGGAGTGGTTTGGCTCATGATGAGCAACAAGGACAAAGCCATAATTTGACTTGACATGTCAGTTGAGAAAAAAATTAAAAGTTGATATCGTGGCAGTTGCCACAAACAAAAGCAATGCACGAGTGATTGTAGCTGGTCAGAAGACGGGCGCTGAAGAGGGCGTCACTGTATCGACGGATTATCAAAACTGGATCCAGTGGCCTCAACTTTTCTTCTCATCGGGGCACAAAGCACTAAAGAAAATCATACTTTATATAATATTTCCATATTGCTCTGCGCGTAGAGCTGCCGCCCTTGCATCTTCTTCTAGTCCGTGGCACGGATGGACATTCACGATAGTGTACAGGAAAAACACTGTTGAGAACTGGCAGATTTTTATCCTTGGAAAACACAATGATTCTATTGAGGGATAAGTAAGTTAGCGCACAGGTAGTTGATGACAGATGTCTCTACACAGATGGATTTTCTCAATTATATGAATATGGTAAAAGTATTATGGGCTGCATGGCACAATGTTTCAACACCTAAGTTGCAGTACCACTGTTTGACCACTCGCTTCAAAGCTTGGTGTACTTTCGCTCTTCATTAACTACTATACATGTTTATGTTTACACAGCCAAAACAATATGGCCACTGGTGGCCATATCGTTGCAGCAAATGCCTGGTGGTGCGTCTTCAACCGCCTCTCACCATAGAGACTGAATCTCTGATGGTTGTATTTCTTACTTGCAGGTCGACTTGTCCACTTGTGAACAGATCACCTGCGACAAGTGTCAACGCCACGTCTGTAGCAGGGCTGTGATTTCCATGATGGCGCTGTAATTAGAGCAGCAGCAGCCTAACATCTGTGTGTTGACGTGTTGTGGTTTGCTCAGGGTTGTACCCTTTGTTTACTGACGGAGGAGAGCCTCCTCGTCATCGTCAAAAAATGTCAAGGAACGTAAAAGTTGAAGCACATGGTGTTTTTAACAATGGTGGTTTCACATTTTTGTGGCACATGTTTTGAGTTAAAGCAGGCATGTTTGCTCCACGAGCTGTAAGAGGACCTAGGCATACCATTGTTTGGATTTATTTATCTTTGTACAAAATGTGGGTATTTGGCCAGTGTGCACACACATTCATCGGTGTTAATGAGGCTGGAATTGAAGTATATTCAAGTGCCAACATTACTACTATCACTAAAATCTTATCTCGTTGCAATAACCGTCAAAGTACCCACAACACTTTTATTTAAATCCAATGCTTCTGGCTGCATCTGTGCAGATGCATTAGTGGTGACTCAACTCTCTGAGATGCAGCTTTCAGAGTGACAGGGGGAGAGAGAGAAAGAGAGAGAGAGACTGGTGGTACCAGGCGCTTGCACCCCAGAGAGAGATGGATGGATGGAGGGAGAAATGGCGGAGGAGGGGTGAGGCGGTGATAAACATAGGCAGTGTAGACAGGGGAGTGTGAAAGAGACAGAGGGGGAGGAAAAATAGCTTGGACTCACATGGGCTATATCTACAAAACGACTGATACTGCAGCATCCTACTCTTTTATTTTTTTTAAACAAGGTCCCAGCTGCCGGTGGAATTTGTGGAAAGTCAGCATGCATGGCGCTGGATGCCCACAGGGAGAATCTGGAAACTTTTCAAACAAGAAGTCATTTTACCGGAATGTAGCTGAATGCAGCATCCTCTCGCACACATGAAGTGCATCTCGACAAGTACAACAATTATGTATATTTTAAAAGTTCCCTATAGGGTGTCTTTTCTTTTTTTTACATGTACAGTACATCTGAAAAAAAATTCCTAATATAATTTACAATATTTGATTAAGGGTCCAGTGTGAAGAATTTAGTGACATCAATGGCATGTTGTAAATGAAACCCCCCTACCCCACCCTTCCTTTACAGGCATGTGGGAGGAGCTATGGTAACCTGCTGTTATTATCAAAACAAATCAAAGTGTTTCCATGACACTTGCTTCTGATGTAAAAAAAAAAACTATAACCCAAAAACAATAATTTTCACATTTAGATAAATAGATTGGTGAAATTATCCGTTCTTCCCTTTAAGACAATATAGTAGAAATAATCCCATCCAACTTTTGAACTCTGAAATAGTTTGAATATTTGGTGGTTGAGAACTGGATATTGGATGTCACCTGTGCTCCACAGCAGCATCAGGGCTCCTGCAGGTTCTTCTGAAGTCGAGTTAATGCGATATTATTCATTTTGGACAAATATGTTTTACTATCTGCATGTGTCTCCACATTCCCTGACAAAGCTCACTGACTTGGGTTTGACCTAGACGAGGGTTGCCAGCATACCTGCGCATTATGAAACACACTCACACACACACACACACACACACACACACACACACACGTTCTTCCAGCCTGTAGTGCCAGATGTGAAGTTCAGGTCACACACCAATGCCTGGGCAGCGGCGCACAGCATGTGCGTCTCGTGAAGTGGAAAGTCTCGTGGAGTTTGTTGACTCAGTTGCAAAGGAGAAGTGGAAATTTGCGAAGAAAAAAAGTATTTGATTCTGTGTTTGAGCTTCTGATTTGTTCACATGTCCTCTCTTGTTCAAGTTTCTCACTTCTTTTTCTCTCGGGTGTTTATAAAAGCAGAGTCATATTACGCCCAGAGAGTTTTCTGCCTCTACCACAGACTGGGGCTCAGCAGAGGGAAGGGGACAATGTGGTGTGGAGTTTTATTGTGTGTGTGTGTGTGTGTGTGTGCGCGTGTGTGTGTGTGTGTGGAGAAGATGTGGGGGTGGTAGGGAAGGGTCTTAAGGAGTCTGTCTCCTGTCGAGGGAATGCATGTTGAGTTGCCCTGGGTTAACCCTCCGTGTGTGTGTGTGTGTGTGTGTGTGAGAGAGAGAAAGAGAGAGAGAACGAGTGAGTAAGAGCTTTGTTGCTGAGTCTAGTCTTAATAAAGGGAGCTTTTGAATTGGTTTCCAAGACAACCAGCGCAGTTGCCGGGGATGAGAAGTGCCTTGCAGACCAGTGGATTTTAAAAGTCTGCAGCTCAGCAGCACCACACAGCCGAGTGAGTGTCGTGATAGAAACGAGTCAGCCCTCGATAGATCAAGATCAATACATGCTAACCCTTCACCTTTTAAAGGTGCAGTGTGTAAGATTTCTGCCATTTTTGTAACTTCTGAAAATATTACACAACAATTACATACTGACATTTCCATGAATTTCTAATCACCTTCATGTTTTTTTTTTTTTTTATGAGTCCGTTAATGTATATTTACATGAGGAGTGGGTCATCTCTCTGGAGGCCGCCTCGTATTTACAGGAGTAAAATTGGACTTACTCAACGTCTAGAGTTTTAATGACAACTGAAGTCTACCATAGGTTCTCCTGCACACACACACACACACACACACACACACACACACACACATCCTTGACATGGAAACAATCTGAAACTTGATTTTTATCCTGTATGTGCCGAATCATACTGAAACTTTGTAACCATGAATCACTGACAGCCGAGCTAATATTTACACACACACACACACACACACACACACACACACACACACACACACACACACACACACACACACACACACACACATTGAGTAACTTTGACCTGTGTGTTTGAACATGCACTCCAGCTCTGTTAGCTTCCACCGTCTGTACAATATCCTGTCAATCACGCACATACACACACACACACACACACACACACACACACACACACACACACACACACACACACTCCACATTGTGCAAACAGCATTGTCCTTCTTCACTGAATTGTGTCTCTGGACTTGTTACATACACTGGAATGTAATTCCCATGGAAACTTTGTCTTTAATTCACATCTCCATACAGATCTCAGCACAACTCCTGTAGTTCACATGGTGCAGCGGTGATGTCATTGGGCTGTCGTCTGATATTTGCACTCTCCTGCAATCCAGGGGGAACGTTGCACGTCCACAGTGTGATTCATGCTCTCTTGCAGCAACTCGAAACCACAGACAGACAGACAGACACTGACTTGACTTTCGAATTCCTGTAGTTTCTCGATCTGTGCAGCTGTCGTAGTTTATCGCGAGGGAATCTCGGATTGTTTATGTGTCCTAGAAGTCAACAACATTTTAGTGGTGAAACCAGTAAATTCCCCCTGTGCTTGTTGGTGCCGCTCATTTCCCCCTCTTAAAATTGAACTGCAGCCTTTCCTGTCATTACCCCGACAATTTCCAGCTCTTCATTTGTCACATTAATTTCACAGTGGTTTGTAATACAAGCTAATCTGTGGAATTTTATATAGCTGTATTTATTTTGCTTTGTGTGTTGATCAGTGTGTCGTTATGAGCAAATGCACTCTCTCCAGTATTTTATCTGCCACTATTTTTTCTCCTTTACTCTCAAACCTCCCGTCATGTTTGTTTTTTTGTTTGGCTCCTCAGCTGTCCTCATCTCGCTTTGTGTTTTTTTGTGTTCTTGGCCGTTCTGTCTCTCTGTCCTCTGGTTATATTTTGATCCTCATTGATATTCCTGAAGACCGACAGGACCTTTAAATCTGGCTCCCCACTATTCTGTCCTATTCCGCCTCCTCCTCTCTCTTTGGTCAGTGTCGCCCTCCTCCTCCTCTTCCTCCACAGCCTCACCCCCACAAAATCAATCACTCTTATTTGCCCAGTTGGCAACAACTTGGAGAGGTCTGTCGGTTCATCTGTCCGTCTGGTGTGTGGATATGTTGTCGAATGAGAGTTAAGCGAGTAGGCGGCTCAGATCTGTGCCTGAAGGTTTGAAAGCGTGATTTTGAGAAAGTGGAGGAGAAAAAATACAACTCTAGCACCTTTTATTTATCCAGCTCACACTAGCTGTGCTACAGCCTTTATGTATTTGACAGGGATTCTGAAAGGAGCAACTAGTATGGATAGATTTTTTTTACCCAGAAAGCCTCTGTGATGATAACACAGAATTGTTTGTTTTTGAATAAGCTCCATATCCTCAATTTTATGAAGTTTTTCTTGATCATTCCAAGTTGCTGACCTGACAGTTTTTTGTACTGGTAGTTTGATTGGTGGAGAACATACACTGAGTGAGTGGGTGTGGGAGGTGCAGAGACACTAGCATGAGGGATAACATGCAAATGAGTCCAGATTGTTTCTCTAGTGGGTGGGTGGAGTTGTTTGGCTTGTCTTGTTGTGGACTGTCCTTTGCCAGACGTCTGCCGGGCTTGTAAGTGTGTGCATGTGTGTGTGTGTGTGTGTGTGTGTAGGGTGGGGAGGGAGTGCTTGCAGATCATACCTCAAACGTTACATTGTGAACACCAACACATTCCTATCTAAACTTTTTTTACCTCTTCTATGACCTCAGTTGTCCTATTCTCATTATTGGGGTATGTTTCCTACAAATACCCATGAGTATCATTGTCAGTATTATTGACTTGTACAATAATCTGATGGTGTAGTGATCCATCCTTCCTTCCTGTCCATTCCTGTCTTCTCTCACGTTCCTGTGTGAGCGTGTGTGTGTGTGTGTGTGTGTGTGTGTGTGTGTGTGTGTGTGTGTGCGTGTGTGTGTGTTCGAGGCTGTGCTGGCTGTTGACTGTGTTCGCATGGAAGACAATGCCTTCTGTTAGTCTGTATTCAGACCGTGAAATTGCTTTATCCTTGCTACCGCTCTCTCTCTGCATCACCGGGCAATTGCACTGTGTGTGTGTGTGTGTGTGTGTGTGTGTGTGTGTGTGATTATGAGTTACTGTAGGCCTCCATTGTTTGCATTTCAGGGATCTCTGGGGACCGATGTGACAAATCTTTGTGTTGTTCATTCAGAACATGCAGGATGATGAATGGTCTCTTACTGTTCAACCACTGTGTCATTCAACAGGTTCCTTAGACATATCAGTTCTTCATGTGTGACCTCTAATGTGACTTTTTAAGAAATATCCTCACTCTTTTTTTTTTTTACAAGTATGTGGATATTCTACTGTCTCGCTTGTTTCATTTCATTGTCAGGCTTAAATCTTCGATTGAAAGGTTTGATTGAGGAGAACCTCTTGACTTCCTGTTGTCTTTGAAGCCCGTTGAAGCCTCTGATGTTCCCTTTGAAGCCGCAATAGAATTTCTGTCATTCATCTTTTCCATGTCTTGAAATGTAACATGTTTTATGCAGGTCCAATACTTTGAGTGTTAGCCCAAGTAAAGTTTGTTTGCCTCATGAGGTATTTGCAGAGTGGGAGGAGGAAGGGTGACACATTTATTAGCTGCCCACCACCATGGAGAAACTTCAGTATGGACCACTGGGGGAGGGTTCTTAATTTAGAGGACAAAGGCACAGACCGACACACACACACACACACTCATAGCCATCCCTGGTGAGGAGGTGATGACATCATCACCGGGAATCCCTTCACCAGCTGTCCTCTGACGTCACCACAAGCAGGAAATGTGTGTGTGTGTGTGTGTGTGTGTGTGTGTGTGTGTGTCTGTCACTGTAAAACGTGCCGTTTTGGAGCTTTGAAATGTTCCTCACTTTGCCACTTCTTCATCTTGCATATTACATTTGTATTTCCCTTTAATTCCAATTCATAATACAAACCTCTCCCCTGCTTTGACTGACTGATTATTTGGGGTCTGAAATCGGAGATGCTCGTTGCCTGGTTCCTGTCAAAGGTGCTTCAGACCAGCCAAGTGTCAAGGCCCTGACAGTCTTGAACAGTCATTAGTGGTTTTATTTTTTCCCTCCGTGCTGACAGCTCCGCACAGCCAGCTCGAATTAGGACCAACTGCTGAATAGATTTGTGATTGAAATGCTGCGGTCATTGTTGCAGAGCTGCCGCGAAACCACAACTGCCCTTCTGTTCCGAGTCCCTCTGATCTCTCTCACTCACTCAGCATCAAAGATGGCTGAACTGTAAAAATCCAGTCATGCTCTGTGGCGTGTTACAAAACCATTGATCGGCTCCACTTTATTATGATTTTGTTTCAAGGTGACAAGAGGAAAAGTGCCGAGTCACTTTGAAAGAGGGCTTTTCAGTAGACCACAGCTGGGAGGTGCTTCAGTCGCTTAGCAATGCTTAAACAAGAAATCGTTTGAATGTAGATTTAAGGGTGTCAAACATACAGAGGGTCCAATCTGGCCCAATCCGAAACGTGAAATGCAAATTTTCTAAAAAGTAAAAGTAGGAGCAAGCAAAGTGTTTATGTGGAGGTTGTTCATAATGTGTTGTGAAAAGAGAGTTTTATTAAATGTGAATATTTTTTGCACTAAAACAAAGGGAAACATTTGTTGCTTATATGTTTTTATGCTATGATTTTACTGATCTGGCCAATTGAGATGAAATTGAGGCATATGAGTGTAAATATGTGTGCGACACAGAAGATGCCAGCAAAGATATCACTCAGGAAACAAGATGAGATTCTACGGCTTATTGGGGGATGTGACGATGCCAGAATCGGTGTGTTATAGATAAAAATATGTGATTTCCTTTGAGGAATTGTTGAAATGTTCTAGAAATGTCCCTGTTATGAACACATCCTGCTTATCTTCTATTGTCTGAATGGAAAGACCATGTATTTATAATAGACGCTTATCCAAACATCAATCAAACATCATCAAAACACAACAATTTTCCTGAAATGCCATCGTGTTCCCTTCCGGAACATGCATGCCATCTTGCATCTTTGTCTCCCTGCTCCCTCCCGTTATTTTGGGGGAACATTCCCACACACCTCCAGCTGAATGAGGCACGTACTGTATCATTGCGGCCAATAAAGCCCAGAGACAGGAAGTGACAACATTGAAAGAATGCTGGTATATTACACGCGGCTTGGTCTCCAGCTGATCAGGACATTGAGGGGTTTGAAGTTTAGGGTGAAAAGGTTAAAACAATACTGTAGGAATGGTGTATCTCAGGTTTCCTGGATGTCATGGTGGGAGGAAGAAGGGAAGATGGTAGAATTGGAAAATATGTGGATTTGAGGAAATCTTTCGGGGACATTTTTCTTGTTGGAATATCTTTTTATTCTTGAAGTGAGAATAATGAAGACGACAGGAATAGAGAGGCGCAGCTCTGTGTATACAAACACAGATTTCTGCATTTTAACCCACATCCCTGCAGGCTTATGCAAGCCGATTGTGCGTATGTGTGTGTCAAGCTGCTGGCGGGCGTGTGCTAATTCACAGTTTTGCCAAATTTAGCCTGCGTGTGTACATGGCGTCACGCTTCTCCAGCGCGTAGTCTTTATTTGATCAGCTTGGCTTCGTTCACCGCGCTCACCGAGGACAGGAGCTGGGAAGATTACTGTTGATTATACCTATTCACACACACCCTGAGTGCTGGTGTTCCACCATTTGCGTCATCCGGTGCTTGTAATTGCTATGAGCTTTGTCAGAGTGTCCTGAAGTCTCCCCTGCTATTACACCCAACCAGCGTGTTTATTCTGGTAACGAGCGGTTTTAACTGTGTTCATCGACTCCAACGTCCTAATCACACATGTTAATTGTAAGTCTTGAGGCAACAGTGTTGTGCGTCTGTCATGTGGTGAAATCACAACAATGCTGAGCTGTCACCAACGTGTGTCACCACTGTGTAACGATCGTATTACACTGTGCACGTCTGTCTCGTTGGTATGTGCTTAAGCTTTCCACTTGACCTGGAATCACCTCAGATAACAGAGTATAACTATATGTCATAAATCTACCGGAACCAACACTGAGCCACTGCATCAGAGATTGAGTTTTCACACTATTGCCTGATATTTCTATAAATTCAAGTGTTTGCCTGAACCTGCATTGTTATTTTGTTTTTTTTTTAACTCTCAGATTAGCACTCAGTTGCCTCTTAAAGTTGCGGTGTGTAAAAAATATTACAGAACTGTTACATACTGACATTTTCAGGAATTTATAATCGCTTAGATATATAATATTTCCCCTTTACCCTTAAATGAGCCCATTAATGTATATTCCCATTCCTCTCTATGGTGGCTGCCATGTTTTTACAGTAGCCCAGAGTGGACATGCTAAACATCTTCTGAGTTTTAATGACAACTGAAGTCGACCACAGGTTCTCCTTCCTGCTCAGAAGGGTGAAGGTGGTGAGGTGATGGATGCGACCTCACCTCTAGATGTCACCAAATCTTACACACTGCACCATTAACAGTCAAATGTAGTGTAAAGGTTTTTCTATGCGGTGTATTTCCTTAACGGCATCCTTACAGTTATGGCGCCCCGGGGGTGGAGTTCACCGGCCTACACAAAGACACCACTGCGGTCACACAGATCCACTTCCTGCCCAGACAGGTGAGCACCACGTCAGCCCCCTGTGCAACATAATAATATAAATGACACTCAAAGTGATATTTGATGTTGACTGTTTTTATTGTAGGGACGTTTAGTGTCGCTGCTGGATGACAATACAATTCACCTGTGGGACCTCGTGGTGGGGATCTCCAAAGAGGTGGGAGGGGTTAAGAAAGAGGGCGTGGCCTCCCTTCAAGAAGTTGGCAACTACAGCCTCCCTGGAAGACCTGGCATTGAGAGCTGCAGGTAAACAAGAGCCTTCTGTTTGTCCTCTTTTTTTTTAGATGAGTCTCATGAATATGCTCGTTAATGGTGAACTCCTCTCCTCAGTGCCACTCGGGTGACCGTGCTCCTCCTGCTGAGGTCATGTGACCTGCTCTGCATTGGAACAGAAGGAGGCGGTGTGTACTTCCTGCAGTTGCCCCGCCTCTCACTGAAAGATGACCAGACGCTGCTCCAGGACCAGGTCATGCAAAGGTCAGACCTATTTTCTCAAATCACATTCTATCTTTACCATCCTGGTCACAGTCGGTCTTTCCTTCCAAACACTGTAGTTTCCGCCACGCTGCTCCAGCTGAGCAGGTCCACACATTTCCTCGTTGACCCCGGCAGCATGCTGGCAGGTCAGGGTCATGTGGTTCAAGGACCGTGAGAACACTGAGGCTTTCAGAGGAGAGGAAAAGGAGTACGAGACATCACATCCTGCATAACGTGTGCACGATAAAGTCGGAACATGGTTTATGGATGTGATGTGACTGAGGAGAGGGGAACCAGATGCAGATAATGACGTCACTTCACAGAAGTTTCTTCCTCTTCTTCTTCCACTTTTTGTTTGCACAAGAAGTTTGTGGGTAAAGTTCAGTATAAAGAAATGGCTACAGTAGGCAGTAAATATCGGGGAATCCAGCTTAGAAGATTAGATTTGGAGTCAGCTGCTCTCTTGCCAAATGCTGATGTCACACACCTCTCTGCACCAATAAGGCTTTAGTAACATTTGATTTAAAATGTGCTTATCAATGCAGAACTGTTCCTTAGATTTGATCAATGTGTGTGCGCCTACATAATCCTGATATCTCTCGACTCTTAAATCCCAAACTGTTAATTTCCTTCTACCGGTAGTTCAGACATAAAGATTGAATGCAAATTCAGCATGAAGCTTCACAAATGTCCTCTAAGTCACAGAGGTTCCATTTAATTAATTTTCCTCCACCAGATCCATGAATTATCACCCAGGAAAATATTGAGCATATGTCTCAATAGTTTCTACTTAATCCCACTGACAATCTGTCAGTGACATAAACATCATCTTCCTGGTAATGTAAAGAGAACCTCATACATTCAGGGGATTTTACATTGGTACAAATGCCGGTATATGATTTTCATAGCGACAAATATATACCCAAATCTTACACACTGCACCTTTAATGACATTAATTAAAGCCCTGCACTTTAGCATAACATATAATCATTCTTCCTCAGCGGCACCACCTGTGTTTACCTGCTATTTCGTGTTCAAATATTGTACTGACAGATGACCCTTTGAAATAATCTTTGGAATTGGGTGTTATTATGGAAATGTACACAAATGGAAAATATTGTAAATTCATGCTTCAAAGTTTATTTCTTGCACAACTATGATGTAAAGTTCTTTTACCACATTCCTGCACTGGTACTCGGTGGCAGTTCATCAAAGACACTTCTGTTTTGTTTTTATTCTGCTCTGTGCGACTGTCTGACTCGCCGACCAAACCCCTCATTAACTGAGCTTGTTTAGGGAATTGGGCAGAACTGAGGCCTAACAAGGGCCCTGATAAGGCGTAGGCGTGTGTGTGTGTCTGCGTGTGTGTGTGTGTGAGTGTGTGTGTGTTTTTAGACAGTGAGGCTTTGTACCGCCGGCCAAAATGCGGTGTTCCGGTTGGGGAAGTGTTTCAGCTGTTTCTTCAGTGAATGTGCACACACACACACACACACACACACACACTCACACACACACACACAGCGGCTCTCACTGGGGCTATGTAGCAGGATGCTGGATTCCCTGAAAACACTTGCGAACAGGGAGATGGAGACAGTGGAATGCTTTGTTGGGAGTGTTTCTGCCTCTGTGCTTCCGGAGAGAGGAGCTTCCTCAGTGAACCCTACAAAAGCAGTGGGGGTGTATGAGTGTGTCTGTGTGTGTGGGCGGGTGTGTGTATGTGTGTGTGTGTGTGTGTGGTTCTGCCTCATCTGCAACCAAGGGCCCAGAAAGCTACAATGCCCTGTGCTTTATTGCTCGTAGCCCTTTTGTTAGTTTCATGCCATCTTTCTGTCTCTCAGCTGCTTCCTCCGGTTCCCTCCTCAGTCTTCTCTCGCTGTCCGTCTCCAAGGGAATCCTCTGACATCTCGAGGGTGTGTCCCTGTTCCACATTCCTCTGCTGCCTCTGAGGAATGTCTAGCTCACAGGCTCCAGTAGTTTAGCTCCAACATGAAGTTTATTTCCCTGTTGTTGTTGTTGTTGTTGTTGTCCTTGTAGGAGCAGCCTGCTAAACAACAGATACTTGCATATTTATACTCTTTTTGTGAGTTGTTTCGTGACGTTTTGAAGAGTTGGCTCTGATCTGTATCTGTATCAGCTCTTTCTTATTTCAACAACCAAGTGTTAGTGTGCTACTTTGGCTGTGCTGCAGCCGTGCCGCTCCCTCTGTTGAAGTGTGACAAATTATAACTCAGCGTTAATGCATGTTGGTCCCAAGTATCCGCTATTAGCCTAACTGACTAATAACACTCATTATTGATATCTGCCCAAGAACGTCCAGTACCCCTCAGTGCCCAATAGTCAGGATGTTGGTCTTCTCTCTAACAACATAGCCCCAATAAATTGGGATTCTCAAATGTCCTGATCCATAAAATGCATTTAAAATTTCCCGTTTAACATGCTCTTGCATCTTTAAGAGTGTTCATTGACTTTTCTACCCGCAGGATTTCAATATAGTTATCAATAGTTTCCTTTTCTGTCTTCAGCCTGCCAGATGATTACAGATGTGGCAAGTCACTGGGCCCAGTGGAGTCACTTCAGGAACATCCTCAGCAACCTGGGAAGATCCTGATTGGCTACAGCCGAGGCCTGGTGGTCCTGTGGGATCTGAGCACCCGTCACGCTGACCAGCTCTTCCTGGGCAAACAGGTACCGGGTGCTGATCCAATTTCAATAGGTAGTATATAGTTTCCCTAGGTTCTGTTGCTCGGTGTTCACGTCATTTGAAGATGTTGGAAGCAGTTATTCTATTTGAGAACACACTTATATCATTTACCTCTCAAAGCCCTGGTTTAGAATGTACAGTTCAGTACACATTAAAGTACTTTATTTTGAGGAAAATACTTCATAAAAGCTTTAAGCTGCTGCAAAATGCGCTTGAGTTACTGCACTGTCAACCCCCAGGTGTCAGTAGGTTGCTCTCGCTAATGGATCCATGTGTATATCTGTAAGCTGCTCTTCTGCTTCCATGCAATGTGGTCTGATGGCTGTGTATATTCACATGTGTGTGTGTGTGTGTGTGTGTGTGTGTGTGTGTACCCCCCCCCCCCCCGCAGCAGCTGGAGAGCCTTGTGTGGGAACGTACTGGAAACCTATTTGTCAGTTCCCATAACGATGGGGGATACTCTGTGTGGTCTGTTACCAGTGGCAACACCTACAGTCACCAGCCGACGTCCTCCAGCATCCCATACGGTGAGAAACACACACATTCCATACATCTTGTTGTTTCCCTGGTTGATGTGAGGCGGAGCTCGGGTCGTGTGGGTCAGGGGAGGATGTGTCGGGTCTGGTGATTGACGGTGGCAGGGTGAGTGATGCCTGGTGATATGTTATGACTGAAAGGGGAACGTTTTATATCCTTCTCTCTCCCAGGTCCATTTCCATGCAAGGCCATCAGCAAGATCCTGTGGAGGACGACTCAGTCAGGGTGAGAGCTGCAGCCCCTGAGAGTGTTTGATTGCTGATGTGGATCTTGGCTCTAAGCAGCAGAACATTTTTACTCCTTCTTTCCTCGTCTCTCTCTTTTTTCGTTTGATCTCTCTTTACTTGTTTTTTCTTTAATGTCCTCATAAATCCAAAAGTTATTGCCTCTCGCCCCTGAGAATGCTGTTTACTTTAGATGAAGTGAGAGAAAATTAGGTGTTGATTACAAGTTAACAAAACAGAGTCTACTGCAGTCTGTGTGTAGCAGAAGGTATTTTTTTTATTCGGCCCTCATCCAGGTTTTCATAGTGTTAAATGTCGCCTCTCCTGAATCCAAACCTGCAAAAATGCTCATCCCCGTATGTAAATTCAAGGCTCTTGCAGTCTTTTCCCACACAATGGATCAAGTAAACAAACAGCTGTGCATCTCCCTCCAGTTCTCCGGTGCTGTTGTACAGTGGAGGAATGCCCAGAGCCAGTTACGGTGACCGCCACTGTCTGACCATTCAGCAGGACAAGGAGCACGTCACCCTGGACTTCACCTCCAGAGTCATCGACTTCTTCACTGTTCACAGCACAGAGGCAGAGAAAGGTGAGGATTAGAGTGATATTAAAGATGTGCATCCATGGTTTCATGAATATTAATATTTCACCGCACTCCTCCATCTCTTACCTGTTTCTGACAGAGTGTGACGACCCCTCTGCGTTGGTTGTGTTACTGGAAGAGGAGCTGGTTGTGATCGACCTCCAGACCCCTGGCTGGCCCACTCTGCCGACCCCCTACCTTGCCCCCCTGCACTCCTCCGCCATCACCTGCTCGTTCCACATCTCCAGCGTTCCTCCTAAACTGTGGGAGAGGCTGGTGAATGCAGGCAAAACACAGCAGGGAGCGCAAAACACAAACAAGGTAAGAAAAACTAAACTATCTTTATGTTACATTTACTTTATATTTGGTTGTATTTGCTTTTTTTCTTCTCTTTTCAATTGTGTTTATGGTGAAACAAAGACCTATATATTATCAATTCTAATACCTATTTTGGATTTTAAACGTAGAGTGTATCTAAAGATGGATGTACCATCTGTGATATCACCCATTGGTTTCTGCAAGGTGCTTATTAGGCCCATTGTGGGCGGGTCACCCGTCGCCTACTTCCTGGTTCATCCAAAATGGGCAATGGGGCGGAGCACAGACAAAGCTGGGGCTCAGAAAATATAAAACTTATTTGGAGACTATCTTTTTTACCCTTTAATATCTGTGCTAGAAGAATTCATCATTTCTGGGCTCCAGTACATACTGAGTGTAAATGGGTGTTGGGTGAAGTGTAAATGATCCAGGATAACAGGCGTTAATACACACTTAGCTTGTTTGTTTGAGCCGTTTGGCTCAGCTACTCAGCTACGAGCAAACACAACAGAAGTGTGACCATCAGTGTGTTGGCGCTGTGTGAACTGTGTGAGCAGGTGTCGGCAGTTAAAGGCTTTGCAGCTTGGATCAGCTGTTTGATCAGCCGCAGATTAAAACAACACACACACACACAACACACAGACATGCACGTACACGCTCACACACACACACACAGCTGGTAAGCCTGTAAATCATGGCAGAGCCAGAAATATTGGCACCGTAGCAGAGGCTGTCAGTCCCATTTCTGTGTCTGTGCTCATGCCGATCCATGTGGGCACGCTGACGTTTCTGTAAATGTTGTATTTGAATATTCTATTGTTCAAACATTTTTCTTCCTGCAGCTTTTATGCAGTATGACGACATTCTCTAATCTTTGTTTGTGCAGAGCTGGCCCATATGTGGAGGGAAGAACCTGGCACCTCCGCCCAAACAACAAGAGCTGCTGTTGACAGGGTATACACACTCACACACACACACACACACAAACACACACACACACACATATCACAAGGGGCCACATCCATACTGCAGGTGCTTCCATTTTTCATGATGCATATCTGGCACAAGCTCCAATGCTTTCCAATACTGCATGTTCTGTTTTTAATTTCTGTTCTGAACCACATGAAAATACTGGATGAATCTAGATCAACATGAATTGTGTCCTTAAAATGGAAAGTGTCCGCGTTGCCATGACAACCACAAAAACCATGCTGAGACAATTACCAACATTTTGCTCACTACAGATGTTTGGCAGAACAATGGAGTTTACAAAAAAAGGAAAATAAACATCTGGACTGATTGTAAAGTAGGGGATAGATTGTGTTTGAGACCAAACACAGATAGAGGATGAGAGTTGTATGTTGTCTGAACTCTATAAATTGTGTGTTTGCAGACATGAGGACGGCACTGTTCGCTTCTGGGATGCCTCCGGCGTCGCTCTCACCCCGCTGTACAAACTCAGCACGGCCAACGTCTTCCATACAGACTGTGACCCCTGTGACGACCCCCACGACCCTGGCAACGACCCCGACATGCAGCAGGAGGAGGAATGGCCGCCCTTCAGAAAGGTGAGTTTGGAGATGGAATACATTGTAAAGGCAACGGAGATAAAAAAGCTGGCGTTTGCCAGAAATGACATCACAGCTTCCAGCTTTTGTAACTTGGCAACAAAGAGCCGATAAGCCTGAAGTTGAGTTCCCTTTTTTCCCGCCGGTGGTGTTGTATTTTCTCAGCGGTGACACCTGAGACGCCTGCTCATGCCTCAAGCGCGAGTATCTAAGGGAAAGGAGTTGTGTTGATGTAACAGTTGGCGCACACAATGGCCAATCCTTCAAGCATAACCTCAGTTTGAAATCTCAACTCTGAGACCTGGCTGTATTTTTATAGGCTGTGAGAATACAATCAGTGCACGTTTCATACACACACACACACACACACACACACACACACACGCACACTCCATCCTGTAACACTACATCTGTGGCCTAATTCTCCCATCTGGAGGCTTTCATGGTTTTCAGACAGGCCCACCCCATTGTTCCTGTTATTAAAAGTTGACAGTGAAGCAACCGCAGTCTGGTTTCGGTTTTACAGGTCTATTTTCTGAGCTGGATTAAAGTGATTCTGCAAAACTTTATTTTTTTGAGGTGAATCTGAATGTAGATGGGGGTGTCACTAATTTTAGTTCAGGGGCCTCATACACCACAATTTGATCTCAAATAGGCCAGACCAGTAAAGTATTAGCGTAATGACCTATAAACAATGACAATACCAACAATCTCCACACTTTGGCAATATCAATCATCCTGGATCAGTCATGGATTAAAACAAGGAGAGGTTGATCTTGAGTGGTGCGTTAAAACATCGAAGTACTTTTAATTTCTATTAAACACCTCTTCAAGCCTGTTTTCCCATTCCCTCCACTCTGCTCTTTCCTTCCATTCAGCCCCCAGTCCACCTTTCCTCGTGTATCCTGTGGTAACAGAGCTGCATGTTCAGGAATGTGGCTCTCATATGGGATGAAGAGCCTTTCCCTTTTTTTCCTCGCTGTAATGAAAACCAGACCAATCAGCCCACTCCTTCTCTGTGTGTGTGTGTGTGTGTGTGTGTCAGTGACCAACTTCTCCTTCTCCTTGTTTTGCCAAGACACAGCTCCAATGTGAGTGGGGATTCTGTTGGAATTCCTTCAGTGTGTGTGAAAAAGCGAGACACATTAATGCGTATGTTTTGCTGAGTATGTTCGAGGGGAAATGGGGGGATTGTCCCAGCATTTGGTGGAGATTAAGGGGGGCGGGGGTTTGGTGGAGGGGCGGACTAGATGAACTTCAGACATTTTGATGTTGATCCGCCTGAAGTGAATTGTTTATGGCCGCATCAGAATTCGCTGTTTTACAAGCTTTCAAAGAGCTGAACCTGTGAAGGGGTGAAAAGTTCAGTTGAAAACACGCATCAGCACCAGCGCTAACAAATTCAGCCGCTGCCATCGCTTCTGCTCGAACCCGCTTTTGCACTGTTGTTTTTTCCGCTCCAACAAAACCGATGATTGGTTACAGATCATGTGCCTCTGATTTTGTTTGTATCTCTTCCAACATGAAATGGCGCTGAGTCTCTTCATCTTTCTTTGCTCCCTTCTTGCTAATGAGTACTTCAGTGTATAATGTTCAGTCATATTATTCTTTTGCCATGTTTTCCTGCCCTTTAATGGGTTGTGTGTGTGTTAGAAGGTGTTGACTAGAATGAATGTCAACGCTTCCACATTTGAGGGCGCATATTTTCATATTTTGATTATTACAGGCTGCTGAAAGGTCTTGTCTTTGATTTTCAATATACTCCTCGCTCAAGCTGACCTCGCTGAGTCTGAGGCGTAAATGAAAAGACATGGGCAGGGCTTTTTCTGTGAGGGAAGGGGAGGAGCTCTTCGGAGTGTTTCAGGGAGAGAGTGAAAACAGGAACTGGAGTGGTGGACAGAATGAGGACACTACAGTCTTTCCTGATTTAATTTTGTTGTGACCTTCAAACAGATCTAGATTTCTATATTTGAAACATAATTCTGTGAAGTGACAGTGTCCGTTTGTGATCTTGTGCAGGTGGGGTGTTTCGACCCGTACAGCGATGACCCCAGACTCGGCATCCAGAAGATCAGTCTGTGCAAGTACAGCAACAAGCTGGTGGTGGCTGGGACTGCTGGACAGGTACAGAAGGAAATGTCTCAACACCAGCACCAGGTAGTGAGATTAAAAATTCAGTCAATCTAGATGTTTCCATGCTTCTTGCATCTCTCCAGGTGATAGTGTTGGGTTTGAGTGACGAGCCCTCGGACCACCTGGTGGACGTCTCGGTCGTGGACCTGCTGCAGGACCGGGAGGGCTTCACCTGGAAGGGCCACGACCGACTGGAGCCACGCCTCAAACCCGCCCCCTTCCCTCCGGGCTTCCAGCCGCTGGTGCTGGTGCAGTGCCTGCCCCCGGCCTCCGTCACGGCGGTGGCGCTGCACGCAGAGTGGAACCTCATCTCCTTCGGGACAAGCCACGGATTCGGCTTGTTCGACTACCACCGACGACACGCCGTGCTGGCCAGGTTAGCCAAGCAAAGACGCAGCTTGTGTCTCTCCCTCCAGGAAAACGTCTCACTCCTCTTCTTTCTCACCCACAGGTGCACCCTGCACCCTAATGACTCGTTGGCGATGGAGGGTCCGCTGTCCAGAGTCAAGTCCTTAAAGAAGTCCTTGCGGCAAAGCTTCAGACGCATCCGCAAGAGCAGGGTGTCAGGGAAGAAGCGCACCATCACCGCGCCCACCAGCAAGGTAATTCATTGAGGACAAGACGCGGATCTCGACAGCCTGGAATTGATGCCAGAACTTAATGACTGTTATGTTGCAGGTTCAAGAGGCTAACGCTGCGTTAGCCGAGCAGGAAGAAGTGGCTCCAATACAGCGAAGAATTGAGCCCCGATCAGCAGACGACTCGCTGTCCGGAGTCGTCCGATGTCTCTGCTTCGCCGACACTTTCCTGCGTGATGGTGAGTTTACAGGTCATACCCATAGACTGTATATATATTGTGGGCGAGTCCCTCGTCGGCCATCTTGCCAAATCCTAACTCCTCCTGGTTCGTTAAAAAAACGGGCAAAGAGGCGGAACACACACGGAGCTGTGGGCCGGTTGCCCCTCGGTCATGCCACATAAATCTCTACTAATGCAGGTTTAAAACCTGTCAATCATTTTCCTCTGTTTCATACACCAGGTACACACCATGGCCCCACACTTTGGGCAGGCACCAACTCGGGCAGCGTGTACGCCTACGCCCTGGAAGTCCCCGGTGTGGGCTCGGGGCGCGGCTGTGAGCGCGGCGGCGCCAGCGAGAGCAGCGTGTGCGTGGAGGCGGTGCTGGGTAAAGAGATCCAGCTCATGCACCGGGCCCCCGTGGTGTCGATCTGCGTGTTGGACGGCCGGGGGAAACCGTTACCGGACCCGTACGAAGCCTCCCAGGACCTCGCCATCGCTCCAGATATGACCAACGCTCACTCTGTGCTCATTGCGTCAGAGGAGCAGCTCAAGGTTGGTTTTTGTTGTATCAGTTCTAAAGAAAGTGAAGTTCTATTTTTGTCCACTTTAAATCTCCATATTTTCCTCCCTCTCTCTCTCTCGCTCTCGCTCTCGCTCTCGCTCTCGCTCTCTCTCTCTCTCTCTCCAGGTGTTCTCCCTTCCTAAGGTGAGCGCCAAGACCAAATTCAAGCTGACAGCGCATGAAGGCTGTCGGGTGAGGAAAGTGGCCCTGGTGGTTTTCAGCTCCACGGTTCAGGAGGATTACAGTGAACACACACTGGTGTGTCTCACCAACCTGGGTGACATGCACCTCTTCAACATACCAGGCCTTCGACCACAGGTATAGATTTTTTGTCTGCGTCTATGTTTTGATGCCATTTATAGAAACAAACGTGTGTGGTTTGCAACATTTCATTTGATTGTTTTGGTGTTTTAAAGTGGAAATGAAATGATCTTACTCACTCTGTTTTCTTCAGGTGCGTTATGACTGCATCCGCAAAGAGGACATCAGCGGTATTGCGTCCTGTGTCTTCACAAAGAATGGACAGGGTGAGGAAACTTCATTTGGACTCTCAGTATTTAATTTTCACATCCACATCATTGGATTAGACATTTTTGTATTTATTTCACTTTATTTAACTGAATTATATTACATGTTCGTTTATTTATTTATTTTATTTTCCCTCCTACTCCAGTCGTGTGGCTGTGAATAGAGTAGTCCCAGTTTAAATCATATCTGTGTAATTCCCGTTTGTGCGTTGTTTGCTCCTCCCCCTCAGGCTTTTACCTGATCTCTCCCTCCGAGTACGAACGATTCTCCCTGTCTGCAAAAGTCGTCACTGAGCCGCTCTTCTCCGTTCAGCTGGATCGAGCGCCGGAGCCCACGCCTGCCAGGTAACACACACGGAGACTACATGTATGAAGAGGCACCGCTGTGATTGGTTTTCATTCATCTTTAGATGCTCAGACTTGAAAGAATCGTCCAGAAGAACGCCTCCAAATTCCTCAGGCTTGTTGTTCAGCTCATCTCTGCCAGAATTACATTCCTAGGCTTCACTTATTTATATCCTCCAACACTGTGAATGTTTTGGTTGAAGACATGAGAGATTAGAAAATGTTGTCTGAGCTTGAGCATATTCTATCTGTTTACACTTGTGGTTTTACAGATGAGGACCCGATCGTATCCTCTGACTAGTAAAGGCAGAGAAATACATTTAAGCCTCTTAAAGAGCTTTGGTGGTGGTCCCCGGACCTCACAGCAGGAGCTGCTGCACCTATTGTTCCGCCATGTTTTCTCTGAGAGGTCGCAGCCAGCGTGAGGCTGAATGTTAAAACCCTGAAAATGATACTTCACTGTTGCTGCTCCATCATTACATTACACCGTCCACTGCCAAAGTAAATGGAGGGTGTTCATGTGTCTCCTCAGCGATGGTATGACGACGCAGCCGCAAGCCAACGGAACCCACAAGAACCAGACGAGTCAGGCTGAGGGTATGTCCTTCTATTTTCCTCTCTCTCTCCCTGAACCTCTTAAAACCCAAGCAGGCCTTGCTGGGGTTCCCCCCTCTGGTCGCCATAGTAACCATTCAACATGCCCCAGTTGCCTCCTCTGCCAAGCCCTGCCCACGCTGGCAGGAAGTGATGGTTGTTGCGGTGACCGGAGGAGGATCTGTCCATGTTCTTAAACTCGGACATTAATCACAACACCACATGTACTCAGTCCGACGTGAAGGCCATTACAAAACTACAGTTTAAAAAAAAATAATAAATTTTTTTTTTTATCATAATACAGAAGAAGCATCATTTTAAAAAAATCCTACGCAATGGACCTTTACATTTGAAAACACAAGGCTCTTTCAGCCCCTGACTCTCTTGGTGTCTCCCCCCGCAGGACAAACAGTAGAAACCCCGACCTCCCTGTCCTCCCCCGTCCTGGACAGCCCGCTGGACTCCCCCCTCAGCTGCGCCGACCTCACCCTCGACTCCACCGGAGAACTCACCGTGGAGGACGTCAGGGATTTCCTAACGTACGCGCACAAACACTTATATATATAATATTTATAGTTCTATCTACTCCTGTGATCCTTCTGATCTTAAAGAATACATTTGTGTGTGTGTGTGTGTGTGTGTTTTTGTGTGTTGTGCAGCACTGTAGACGAAGCAGAGAACAACCTGAAGAACATTAAAGAGGAGGAGGGACGTTCGACTGGCATCCTTATCAACTGAACACGTAGGTCCTGGTGACACTGACACTAATGTAGACTGATATTTCCACTGTGTATGTGCATCTACACACACACACACACACACACACACACACACACTAACCTTTACCTTTACCCTCACCCTGGAAACATGTCAAAACAGCTCATTAGAGAAGTGGCCAACGTGTCCTCACTCTGTGTGCAGTGTCACTCAAGTTGGTCCCCACAAAGATATGATTACAAGTGCACACACACACACTCACACACACACACACCTGTTTCTAATGGAGCCGGTCCAGAGTGTGCAAACTTCAAAGCCTCGCTCTGTCTGAGAGCTGCATTCCAGCAGCGGGCCGTCCACTCTCTTTTCTCCTCACCGCTCTGAGTCTTTGAAAAGTCACTGGAGCAGAAATGATCTCTGGAAAAGATCAATGTGTTTTTCAACCGCTTCATAATGTCGCTCAGGATACGGATTTTCATTTCATTGATTATTTGTGTTTGATTTATTGTGTTGTATGTCGCTTTGGATAAAAGTGTCTGCTAAGTGAACTGTAGAATTGTGGAGTCCTGTTCAGAAGGGTGAGGGCGAGGTGACGGATACAACGACCTCACCTGCGGATCAGCAGATCCTACGCACCGCACCTTTAACGAACCGATTTCACTTTCCCGCCGATCAACGTAGCTCACGCGTCGAGCTTCATGTTCAAAGGCAAACGTGTGTTGTCTAAAGTCGGCGCCCCGAACCGTCTGCTCCTTGTGTCTGCAGGTGCGCGAAACACCTCATTCAGTTCGGCGCCGCCATCAACGGCCGCACCCTGGACGAGGAAAACACTCCCTTGCACGTGGCGGCGCGGTGCGGCCTCCCCGCCCACGCCGAGCTCTACCTGCGCCACGGAGCCGGCGTGGACCGGCAGAACGAGGAGGGCCTCACGCCGCTGAACGCCGCCTGCTCCCAGCCGCAGGAGGCGCGGGACCTCCGGCGCTACTTCCAGGTGTGCCAGACCCTGCTGGCAGCCGGGGCCCACGTCGGCGCCACCGACCGGGACAAGCGCGCCCCTCTGCACATGGCGTGCAAGCACGCCAATCCGGACGCGGTGGACCTGCTCTTGGCCAGCGGCGCCTGCGTGAACGACATGGACTACGGAGGCGAGGCCCCCCTGCACAACATCCTGAAGGTGGTGTGCTACAAGACCACCCATCAGCCCGAGAGGATCGTCCGGGCGCTGCTCAACCACGGCTCCATCCGGGTGTGGCCTGGCGCTCTGCCGGTGGTAAGAGAGGAACAGATCAGCCTCTTGATCGTCCCACCGTGGGGACGTCTGCATCGTTACAGCCGCCGTCCAGCTGAGTCCGATTCTATTTGAACAGCCCGCATCGACAAATCAGAGTTAGTCTCACAGGGTGGGCAACAGGCTCCGTCCTAAGACCCTCCGCCAGGGTCAGGAAAAAAACGACTTGGTTTATAATCAGCTCAATCATTTCTTTTCTTTGATCCGTTCCCCCCCTGAAATGAGCTCTTGAATGTATATTTACACGAGGAGCGGCTCCTCTCGACGGTGGCCGCCATGTTTACTGCTTGGGACCCCCACTTGGTCCCTGCAGCAGGGGCACTGGCCCCCCTTTGTGTACCGGCAGAAATACCCCTGACCCAGGTGACTGGATTACGTGGTTGAAGATGACGTGACATGACAACTGAAGTCTGCCACTGGTTCTCCTTCACGCTCGGGAGGGCGAGGGTGAGGTGATGGATGCAACACGCAACTTCACCTCTAGAGGTCACCGAACCGTACACACGGCACCTTTAACTGCATGTTCGAGATGTGTTTGCGGTGCTTTATATGAGCCGCTCACGAAACACCTCGAAAGCGTCTCTTGCAACAACCTCCCATTTCATGTCGCAACATGAAGTGTTGCACTCTCCGCGGGAAACAGACTACAACTATCAGTGAACCCACGTGCACCAGACAAAATGCATGGTTCCTAATTAGGCAAGTGTTAATAGGAGATTAATTAGCACTAATTGCATAATTTCCAGTTAAACCCCTGGAGGGAAGACCAATCTGTTCATTTCACAAGTGTTTAATTACTTTATTTCTTCAGTTCTACGCCGTCACGCGCTCGCTCCACGTCTGACACGACGCCGGTGTGCTCACGTTGTTTTTCCCGCCGTAGGTGTTGAAGCATTGTTCCGTGTCTCCGCGCACCATCGAGGTTCTGCTCAACGCCTACAGCCGCCTGAAGGTCAACGACACCTGGGTGGAGGCCGTTCCTCCAGAGGTGTTTCAGGCAAGAACTCTGAAATGATTTTTCAATGTGTTTCTCGATGGTATTTCTGATGCACAAAAATGTGTTTTTACGCACAAACTCTGACCACCGACACGTCAATGTTTTCATTTGATTTGATCATTTTGTTTATTTCTATAAATGACAATTAAATTAAAGGTCACGTATGTTAGAATTCAAGTTGAATTCTTTCTATTTCTATTGACAGAAATGTAAGACGGCATATTTATACTGTTTTTTCTGACCATAAATTGTGTTGTTTAAAGGTGCAGTGTGTAGGGTTTGGTGACACCTAGTGTTGAAGTTACGTGTTGCATCCATCACCTTATCCTCACCCCACTGAGCATGCAGGAGAACTTATGGTAACCCTCAGGTGTTTGGTATGCTACTGCAAAAACATGGCCGCCCCCGTAGAGAGGACCGGCCCCTGATGTAAACATACGTTCAGATTTAAGGATGAAAGAAAACATATCGAGGTGATTATATATTCATACAAATATCAGCGTGTTATTGTTTTGTAGTATTTTGTTCTACCGATAGAAGTGACCAAAATGGCCGAAATCGTACTCACTGCACCTTTAAGCATTGCAACCTCCGATTTCACCACTAGATGCCACTAAATCGTACACACCTTTAAAAAGGTTGATTTTTGAGGGTGAAACAACGATGAACCGTGTTTCACATATTTCACTTTCTGGCCAATCAGGAGCACCGGGAGTTCTTCGAGTCGGTCTTCTCCCTGGCGATGACCCCTCGCTCGCTGCAGCACTTGGCTCGCTGTAAACTAAGGACCCTCCTGGAGGGCAGAGTGCACAAGGTGGTCCCCAAACTTGGACTTCCCACCTTCATCAACAACTACCTGCTGCTGGACTTCAGAGGCTACGTGCACTAATGAGAGCTTCCTCAACATCACATAATGCTGCAAGATGGACTGGAATTTGTTTGGGTCTATTTCTGTGTCATGTTTAAACCGCTCAGGGGCAAGAAGCAGCTGCTGTTTGCTCCCTCTTCCAACTGTATCCGCACAGTTTCACTTTGCACCACAAGAGGGAGCTATAGTCCAGAGTTGACTGGAGAAAGTATGCATTACTGTGTGATCACATTATTATAATTTTTTTTTACCTCTGCTTTTGATAATAGACTAAGATGTTTGTGTTTTCACATTTGATTATCAATACAGTTTATTAGTAATAATAACCATACACAGAGTAATCATTTTTATGCAAATATCTGACGTCACCGTCTCAATAGGAAACATATTATTACTTATTACTTAAAATAAGTATTTTTGACGTATGATTGTAACGTGGTGTTTTATATCAAAATAATGTCATTCAGGAGTAAAATAAAAATATCCAACCTTGGATTAATAATCTTGTCCTTTTCATTATTTTATTTCTGAGACAATATATTTTCTCTGTGTCATCTCTATAATCTGCAGCTCTATGTTTACTGCTCGTTTCTCATCGTGGGACATTTTTGTGGAGGAAAATATATGATTCAATACATAAAGGAAAAATGAGCTGTTGCACTGAGGCAGGATTTAAAAGGTGACAAAGGAAAGATTAAATACATGGATTAAATATTCTGAATTTTTGGATCCGAATATTTAATGTTGAATATCAATTTCAATTCACACACCAACGAAATAAAACTATAGTTTTTTTTCCACTTTCTTATAATGCGTATCTGATTGGTACAAATAAATGATCATCACTTTAGATTATAAATAGAATTAATTTTACGATGCTTTATTAGATCATTTCATCCACCAGCTTTTATGAAAACATACAGTCACACAGAGGTGATGCTGCTGCTGCTGCTGCTGCTGCTGCTGCTGCTGCTGAATGTGGAATCACCCGCAATTATGAGAATTAGCCTGGTCCGCCAGAGCTAATCGGCGCCAGTGATCATGTTTGTGTCCTCATGCAATCACACGAGAGGCTGGAGAGCCCGGGCCCCCACGACTCAATGGGGCCAATCATCATCAGCAGTCCCCATTGGCTGTTAAAAGGTGGAATGATCTGCGATTACAACCACTACTTAAATACAATTATTTTTTTCTTTCCCAATAGAGTTTTTGATCGGGAATAAATTCTTACATTTACATCACCAAAGTTTCTTAATTGATTTTATTCTAAACTGCTGAGAAATGTACCATTCAAGTCATTTAAATTTGACTTTGGCCCCCGAGTGTCCACAGTGCAGTTGACCCCCGTGTAAACGCCTTTTATGCGGATCTAATTCCTCCCAGAGTGTTTCTCTCCGGGGACCAATTGTTCCCGCAACTTCTCCCTTTAACCCCCCGGAGACCCCGGGCGCATTGTTTTTCAAAGCCGGGGTGCAGAGCACAGAGAGCGGGGAAACATCTGCCTCTAACCCGGTCTCACCCTCCTCCTCCTCCTCCTCCTCCAGC